>JAKSZT010014497.1:1323172-1446479 GCA_026826555.1 Tolypeutes matacus | reverse complement strand
CTTCCTTCCTTCCTTCCTTCCTTCCTTCCTTCCTTCCTTCCTTCCTTTCTTCCTTCCTCCCTCCCTCCCTCCCTCCTTCCCTCCCTCCCACCCTCCCTCTTCCCTTCTTTCCCCTTCCTTTGTTCCTTCTTTCACTCCTTCTTTCCCTTTTCCTTCATTTGTTCCCTCCTTCCTTCCTTTCCCTCTCCTACTTCCCACTCCCTCCCTCCCTCCCCCCTCCTTCCTTTCTTCCTCCTTCCTTCCTTTCTTCCTTGCTTCCTTCCTTCCATTCAATTAGACTTTGCTCCTAGAGGTACTCAAGGTACCACAGAGCCTGGTTCTTGTTTAGGATTTGATCCATCAGTCTTTAAATGTGGCAGGAAAGAGTGAGAGAGGGAAGAGGGGGAGAGGGAGGATCAAAGAAAGGTGGAGTAGCATCCTCAGTTCTGCTCCAGTCCCATCAATGTTCAAGCATGAGGACTCCCCCAAAGTGTCCCCCTGATTAACTCATCCTTCAAGCTGCTCCAAGGAGGACACCAGAGACAAGGCAGGTTGCTGATATGAAGAGACAGGGAGTTACTGTCCTAATGACCTTGAAGATTTTGAGTCAGATTCCTACTCTTTTTCCTGCCCTCTTCTCCCAGATACATCTGGATCATTCCTTCTGAGGGTAGAAATGCCCCAGATCTCCATTTGGACTGATGTTATCTCCAGGGAAGAAGATTGTGCCCAGGCTCCCTCTACTGCCTCTCCTAGAGTCCAAGGGACCACAGCTTTTCTTACAAGAGAATGCTGACTTCCAGGCAAAGGCAACCTGGGAGGGGAGGCATTTGGAGAGGAGTGGCAATCTGCCCCCATCCTCACTGGCGGTGAGGTCCTGAGAGGTGGTAGTCCCATTCTTGAAGAAATGAGAGGAGTGATAGAGGGACTGATTAGAGGACAGAGATCTGTGGAGCAGCCACTCCCAAATCTCATCATCATCCTTAGAAGCCCATCCATTATCTGGACCTGGAGGCCAACCTAGACCCACCTCAGGGACAGTGATGCCTCTTGTGTCCTCTTTCCTCTTCCCCTCCTATCTTTGCCCTCACTTCTGCAGTTGTAATCAATAATTTGTCCATGCTCTAATCCAAAATGGATTTCGAATGTCCATCAGCAGATGAATGAATAAACAAAATGTGGTATATACTACAATGGAATACTATTCAGCCACAAAAGAAGTAAAGTACTGATACATGCAGCAACATGGATAAAACCCAAAAACATGCTAAGTGGAAGAAAAGCCAGACACAAAATGGCAACTATTGTATGCTTTGACTTAGGTGTAATATCCAGAATAGGCAAATCTATAGAGACAGAAATCATATTTGTGGTTGCCAGGGACAAGGGAGAAAGAGGAATGGTGATTGACTACTTAGTGGGTTTGGACTTTCCTTTGGGATGATGAAAATATTCAGGAACTAGATAGTGGTGATGATTGTACAGCATTGTGAATATAATTTATATCATTGAATTGTACATTTTAAAATGGTTAATATGGTAAATTTTATGTGTATTTTTCAATTGTTTTTTAATTAATTAAAGTAGTGTCAGAAACATCCTCCTAGAGGTCATCCCATTCTTTCCCTTGTCCACACAGAGATCCCTGTCAACATTTCACGTGAGAAGGACAGACCCATTTAAGTGTCAGGGTAGACCACAGGAAGTTTTATTGTTTTTTCTATAAAGATTTTATTACACACAGGAAAGGAGACCCAGTTTTCTTTGGAAGCCATTTTCCTCATAGCGGCAGGGTGTTGCTCAGCTCCTTTTTTCCTCTTGGTATGGATTTGTGTCCCCACTATTTTCTTGATACACTTGAAGAAGACAAGTTAATCCTTGGAGAACTTCAGCAGTTCCATGGCACCCCACTCATATGACATGAAGCCACACATCTGTTGGATCATGTCCTGTACAAACATTATTTTTACTTTTATCATTACAGAAGTTGTGGGTTTACAGAAAAACAATGCATCAAATAGAGGGCTCCTATATACAAACCTATTATTATTAACTTGCCTTGGTGTGGCACATTTTTTACAATTGATCACAGAACATTTTTTATAATTGTACAAATTATATTTCGTTGTTTAAGTTATGTTTCACCGTGTTGTACAGTTCCCTGAATTTCTTTTTAATTTAATGCACATTTCTAGTAACACATAAACTACCTAACATTTCCACTTTTAACCACATTCAAATATATAATTCAGTGCTGTTAATTACATTCACAATTTTGTGTTACCAACACTATCCATTACCAAAATTTTTCTCTCATCCCAAATAGAGACTCTGTACATTTTAAGCTTTAACTCTCTATTCCCTATCCATGCCCCATCCCTTGGTAACCTATGTTATAGAGTCTGACTCTATGAGTTTGCTTATTCTAATTATTTCAAGTCAGTGAGATCATACAATATTTGTCCTTTTGTGTCTTGCTTATTTCATTTAAATGATGTATTAAAGTTTCTTTCACATTTTCACATGTATCAAGACTTCATTCTTTTTGTTGGCTTAATAATATTCCATCATGTGTATATACCACATTTTGTTTATCCACTCACCAGCTGGTGGACACTTGGGTTGCTTCATCTTTTGGCAATTGTAAATAATGCAGCTATAAACATTGGTGTGCAAATATGTGTTTGAGTCCCTGTGTTCAGTTATTTTGCATATATACCAAGAAGAGGGATTGCCAGGTCATATGGTAATTTAATACTTAACTTTCTGAGGAAATGCCAAACTGTCTTCCATGTGGCTGCACCATTTTACATTCACACCAGTAATGAATGAATTTTCATATTTTTCCATAGCCTTTCCAAACTTGTGTTGTTGGGTTTTTTTTTATAGTAGTTATTCTAGTGGGTATGAAATGGTATGGAATGTGGTTTTTACTTGCCCTTCCTTAATAGCTAATGATATTGAGCATCTTTTCATGTGCTTTCTGTCCATTTATATGTCTTTTTGTAGAAATACCTTTTGACCATTTTTTGTTTGGATTGTTTGTCTTTTTGTTGTTGAAATGAAGGACTTCTTTATATAATCTGGAAATTAAACACTCATTTCAGATATGTAGTTTCCAAATATATTCTCCCATTGTGTATGTTTCCTTTTACACTTTTTTGAGGAAGGCCTTAGATGTAAAAATGTTTTAAATTTTGATATGGTCCCATATACCTATTTTTTTTTTCTTTGCTGTTTTTGCTTTTGGTTTAAGCTCTAGAAAACCATTGCCTACCACAAGGTCCTAAGGATGCTTCCATATATTTTCCTTTATAAGTTTTATTGTTCTATCTCTTATATTTGGGTCTGTGATCAATTTTGAGTTGGTTTTTGTCTATAGCATGCTGTAGTAGTCCAGATTCATTATTTTGCAAATGGAGATCCAGTTTTCCCAGCACCATTTGTTGAAGAGACTATTCTTTCCCAATTGAGTGGTCTTTGTCCTCTTGCCAAAATCAGCTGGCCATATATGTAAGCATTGATTTCTGAACTCTCCATTCAATTCCATTTGTCTATATGTCTGTTCTCATGCCATTACCATGCTGTTTTAATTACTGTGGCTTTGAAAAAGTTTTACAATTGGAAAGAGTGCATCCTCAAACTTCATTCTTCTTGTTCAAGATGGCTTTGCCTATTTAGGGCCCCTTATTCTATCATATAAATTTGATGATTGGGTTTTTAATTTCTGCAAAGGAAGTTGTTGGAATTTTTATTGGGATTGTGACTGTTTGAAATTATTTTATGAATCCCAAAATGAGAAAGATTATGTTTTTGAACTAATCCACTCCTGTGGGTGTGAGATAATTTTGATTGGACTATGTCAATGAGGGATAACTCAGGTTGAGTCTCTGCCCTTTTACTGGAACTGATATAAGCAGAGACACAGAGAGACAGACACATAGAGAAAGGAAGCCTTCAAATTGATCCTGCCACGTGAGAGAGAAGACTGCAGCAAAACAGAGAAGCTTTGAGATATGAGAGAGGTCCCAGAGTCTAGAATCAGTAGAGTACAGGGCAACAGAAAGGAGCTCCCAAGAGGTTGGGCCCATGGAGTAGCTCAAAGGTGAAGAGAAAAGTCATAAACCTAACTCACAGCTGAACTTAGGGAGAAAGCAGCGCAGCAGAGGCTGAGAGAGGAAGCCTGATAGGAGAAAAGCCCATGCCTGACTGTCAACTGCAGAACTCTGGGAGATGGTAGATTATGGAGTGGAAGGAAGAGATTTTGGCAGAGATCAGTGGCCATAATGGCCATGTGGCAGAACCCCAGAATCACCAGGAGTTGACTTTGGTGATGAGAAAGCATCTCTGATGATGCCTTGATTTGGACCTTTCATTACTTTGAAAATGCAAACTTTTACCCTAAATAATTCCCATTATAAAAGCCAAACCATTTTGGCACTTTTCATCAGCTTCCCTTTGGCAAACTAAGACAAATTGCTTTTGGTAGACTTGCCAAATTAAAAATACTATTATTCCAATCCATGAACACAATATGTCTTTCCATTTATTTAGGTCTTCTTTGATTTCTTTTAAGAATGTTTTATAGTTTTCTCTATACAATCCATTTTATTCTTGGTTAGATTTATTCCTAGATATTTGATTTTTTTTTAGTTGCTACTGTAAATAGAATCTTATTCTTGATTTCTTTAATTATTCAATTCTAGTGTGTAGAAACACTAATGATGTGGGGTTTGTTGGCAGTAATATTTTATTGAAGTATATTGATAGAAGCTCAAAGTATGTGGGGACAAGAATCTACTCATGTCAGGCCAAAGGGATGTGCAGGAATGACAAGTCAGGAATTCAGACTGATGTGATCACACTGACAGAGTCAGCTTTGAGCTAAGGAGGAGCAGGTCTATGTGTCCTAGTCAGAACCTCCAACAGCCATGGGGAAGGCAGCACTGCCTTCAAGATGTGCAAAAGTAGATAAGAGGGCAGATGAGACAGAAAATGCAACATCCTGGAGACCCAAGAACAAGGATGGAGGGAGGTCTAGGCCCCCATGACAACCTGGCTTCCCTTATGTCTGTCAAGTATGCCTACCATCCCACAGTTTCTAGAGGAAGAATGCAGCTTTCCATTCCTTATCCTGCCATCTCAGCATGTGTGTTGTCTATGCATGTTACCTGGACAATATAGAATTTGCATCCAAAACACATACATTCTTTAAAATTCTTAGGAATGTAATATTCTTTAATTTAGAATATTAAATTTTAATTTTATGAGGATGCATGTAAACTTGTTCAATTTAAAATATGAAGAATAAAATTAGATAATGATTTTTCCCCTTCTCATGTTATCTATTTTTTCCAATCAGTTAAATGCCTTTAAAGTGAAGTGATCTTAGCATTCAGAGAGAAATTTACAGCTTGAACTTAGACAACCCACATCTCCTGGGAACTCATCAAGGACTTTCATCAGAGCCTGTGGTTTGCAGCTTGCTTGCAGAATTTGGAATTGTGCATCCAAATGGTCACATGAGAAAATTTATAAAAGCTTATACTATTTACAGATATCTTCTGTTGATTTTGTTTCCCTAGAGAACACTAATACAGCTTTGTACCAGCAGTGGTTCTTGAGGAACAGAATCTTAAACATGGGATTTCTGAAGGGGTTCTGGGAGTTTGCAATTGGCTCTCAATTCTAATTGGATTCAAGGGTACTAATGACTCTGTTTCCAGTAATCAAAACACCACTAATAGTCCATGGCATGAGTTAACAATGGAGATATGCAAAATATCATCAGTGGATTCACTTACTTCCATGAGTATAAGAGGCAAGGACCTGGGTGAGAGTGTTTTCTACACATTAAGAGTTTTGTGAAATTAAAAGAAGCAATGATGGCTGGCTCCTCCTAGATACTCTGGATACAGTAACAGGGGAAAGGGATGAGCTAAAGGCTTCAAATTTGCAATTTAAATATCACATGAATCATGTGAAAGTTTCTATGTGTACTTTGAAAGAAAATCTTTTCTCATGCAGCCACATACTCGAGATAAAACCAGACTCAGCATCTCATTGTATAAATAGAAGATTTACAAAAAAAACTAATATTTCAACCTCACAGGGTGTCTGCTGTTAAAGTGAAGGCATTGGTTGAAAAAGAGTGGAACTCTGAGGATTGGGATGGAGACATATGGGATGATGATATCAGTAGGGATATTGGAACCCTAAATTCTGCTGAGACTTTGCCAGATAAATCTGTGATGGCCTGCCCTGTGAAGAATACACAATGTCAAACTTATATCACACAGCCTCAGACCTGCTCCTAGGAGTCTGGACCTCCTCTCATCCTTGATGCTAGTACCAGCCAAACTCCAACATATGTACATAAAATGACTATCTTTGTTTCCTTCCTGAAGCTCTTCCCTTATCATATGACAAGTTGTATTAGTTTCATCTCATAATATATAAAAATGTCAAGTTTAAGATTGAATATGCTTTTCCTCAGCTGCCGCTAAGGTTCTTCCGAGGAAGCTAAGGCCGCGTTGGGGTGAGGCCCTCACTTCATCCGGCAACTAGCACCACGCCTGGCACTCGCCCACACAATGGCCTCTGTCTCCGAGCTTGCCTGCATCTACTCGGCCCTCATACTCCACGACGATGAAGTCACCGTCACGGAGGATAAGATCAATGCCCTCATTAAAGCAGCTGGTGTAAATGTTGAACCTTTCTGGCCTGACTTGTTCGCAAAGGCCCTGGCTAACGTCAACATTGGGAGCCTCATCTGCAATGTAGGGGCTGGTGGACCTGCCCCAGCAGAAGGTGCTGTACCAGCGGGAGGCCCTGCCCCTACTACCACTGCTGCCCCAGCCGAGGAAAAGAAAGTGGAAGCAAAGAAAGAAGAATCGGAGGAATCAGATGATGACATGGGCTTTGGTCTTTTTGACTAGACCCTTCTTTTGTAAAATATTCAATAAAGAGCTGAACTCTTAAAAAAAAAAAAAAGATTGAATATTACCCAAGGACTTGCATTCTATTCTATAGGGAATTAATGCATTTCTGGTTGTATGTAAGACAGTTGGATACCCTTAGGTGAATTATACATATGCATGTCTGTTATTGTTTTTATTTAGAGACTAAGGATGATTTGAAGTGATAAGTATGGTTGCAAATTTACAAGTGTTGGGCTGTGGCAATTAGGCTAATATGTTAACTCAGTCAGGTAATTGTGCCCAGTTGTTTGGTTAAACAAACACTGAACTAATTTTAATACAAGGACATTTATGGACTTTAGTCACTAGTGAGTTTATTGCATAGATGGCTGATTACATCTACAAATCAACCAGGAGTTTGCTTTTAGCAATGTGTGACATTTTATCCAATCAGTTGAATGCCTTAAAAGGGGAAATGATTTCAGCATTCAGAAAGAAATTTCCAGCTTGACTTCAGACAGGCAATATTTCCTGGGAATTCATCACAGAGCTTCAATGGAGCCCCTGATTTGCAGGTTGTCTGAGGAACTTGGATTTGTACATCACCATGGTCACATGAGAGAATTTTATTAAATGTTATATTATTTTTTTTTTTTTTTCTGATCAAGCTGCAAATTTTATTTGAGGGAGCAGGGCTTATATGCTGTTTGGAGAGAGGAAGTGAATCGGGGTCGGGTGGCGCTCCGGGATTGGAGGGTGTTATCGCTGGAGTAGTGGGCAGATCTTACTTTCGCGCCCTGCGCCTGCGTACTTGTTGCATTCACCTGGGCAGTGGCGGGAACTGGAGAACAAAGGAGCAAGGAGGAAGAAGAACAAGGAAGTGACAAAGCAGATTTTGTGTCTGCGCCATGTTGTGGCGTCCGCCATGTTGCGCCATGTGACCACAGGTTGCTATTGCTTAGGTTGTTGGCACCTCTCTTGGCAGACTCCAGTGACGGCTCCCAACATCTCCTCCCTTTTTCTTTAATTTAGCACAGTACTCTCTGTAGGCTAGCTGAGGGAAGTAGAGGCCTCATTTCCCTGATGTAGACGGCTCTGGTTTTTACAGGAAGGGGTAGCACAGGCAACGCAGTGTAAGGGAGGGGGGCTGTGCCTGTCTTAGGTCGGAACTGTGCCCTGTAAGGAACTGCACCTGAGAAACAGTGTACCTTTCCCATTATGTGATCAGTCTTACCCGTCATTGGGAAGCATGGCAGCAAAAGGCCATGTCCCTGTCTTAGGTTGACTGATGGGTCAGTCCAGTTGCCCGTCATTGGCTATCCAGTCCAGCACCTCTGAGCGTTTTTGCCTGGCAAGTTCTATGAGCAGAGCAAACCCCTGTGCTAATGAGGCGTGCTTCTCAGAGAACAGTTAGGTTGTGCTTACCCATGACTGTCTTCTGCGGTGCTTTGCCACGCACTCAGCAGCCTTAAACGGAGGGAGCAGATCACAGATGATCTGTTGGCATGCCTTGATCAGCAAGGTGGAGCCGGTGATAATGTACCTGGATGGGCCTGCCAAGAGCGGAGTCAATCTGATCTTTGACTAGTTGGATAATTCTTTTTACAGCCCATGGCCCAAAGGAAAGTATTAGGAGGATGGTTATCAGTGGGCCTAGTATAGGGAGTAGATAGGGCAGGATTCTATCGAATCCCCAAGAGGGATTCATTAGCGCTATTTCTCTTTCCCTATTTCGCTTCTCTAGCCCTTCTCTAAGTTGGGCCATGTTGTTTTTAATAAGGCCGGAATGATTAGCGTTGTTATATTATTTAAAGATAAATCCTGTTGATGCTGTTTCATTATAGAACACTGAATAATACATCTGATGTGCTGAATAACATATCTCAGATAAGTTGTTCATCTCTCTAACCAATATTTTACTATGAAAATCTAAAAATTATGCTTCATAAAGTTAAAATAAAATCATTTTATTCTGGGATCACTAAATGTAAAATCAAATTTAAACTATACACACACACACACACACATGCAGAATCTCTCAAAAGATAGAACAAACTACATTTATATATACCAAAACAAATATTTTTGCATGAGAAATTCTATTTAAAAACATGCAAATCAAAGAAAAGAAATTAGATTCTTGATTACTTGTATCTCTAAAAATGATAAAATATTTGAAATTTTTAATAACTTCTGCTTTCCATGAATGAAATAGATACCACACTTCAGAGCAAAGAAAGTGTGGGAAGGACAAGCCAATAAAGGACTAAAGGTATTGGTGTCATGTAATATTGTTTTTCTAATAATCAACAATTTTCTGTCCCATTCTAAACTCTAAGTGAATACTTGACAAGTAAATTAAGAAAATGTTTTCTTACATGTTTTCTAAATTCAGAGTTTAGATTATTTAAAATTAATATTGTGTGATATGCACATATTTTTATTTAGCTGTTAGCTACCTTTATTGGAACACACAGTTCCTTTTCTTTGGTTACTTATGATAGTTTAGCAATATTCATAGGAATACATCTGATTTAAATAATCATTTAATGTTTCTTTTAATAGAAAACCAAATACCCAGGCCATAGCATTTAGAGAATCATGCTATTTACTATATTAATAATTTAATATTTATCAATTTAATTAATAATTAATATAGTAATTATTTAATAAATAGTTTATTAAATAAATGAATATTTATTTCATCCTTAATTTAAGCAGGCAATCTTCTGAGACTCAAGTAAGTATTAGTAGAATTTATATTGACTCTGCTATCAAGGACCTACGCTTTAGTTTTTTAGGATGAAAACTGACAAGATGTAAAACCCTCTCCCTATCCTGTTGCAGTTGAAGGAAGATCAGTCCAGCACCCTGGCTGGAGCTGGGTGAAATCTCCACATGAATAATAATGCATTGATTCTGTAAGAAATAAACCTATTTAGAATTTTGAGAATATGTGGTCTTATTAAAAGGATAAAGAAGATGGTGGTATGTGGTTCCAAAATGGGGGCCATCCATGAAACTCTGGACCATGAGAGTGAGAAATGTCAGTGGCCTTCAGAGGCTACATCCTCCCAAAATTAATGGAAAACAGCATTCCTCTTTGAATTCTATAATGCTGTTGGTTAACTCTTGTGAGAGAGTGTGGTAAACCCATTGGTTTTGGTATAAACTGCCAACCCCATTTCCCATAGTGGTGGTTATCCCTAGGAGAGTTAGGAGAGGTATGAAGAGAGGCAATGCCCTAGACATAATCTCACAAAGAAAATATAGGCAACAAGCCAAGCATATGAAAAACAAGATAAAGCTAGTATTCAAGAAAGCCATTCCTTTTTCTTCAAGGTAAGCTCATTAACTACTTAGAAAATAAATGAAGTTTTCCAGGACATTTAACATGTTCAATATCCCTCTGCATATGATCTAGAATAGAGAAGATATCATCATAATCACCAAGCATATAAGTATTAATCAATTCACTAATCAATGCAAAATTTTCTCTTTGAGCTACAATTAATATATCTAAGCTCTAGGTTTGCAATAAGATACATGTTATCTCTCTATTGGAGCAGGCTATAATGCTAATTGTCTTAAAGTTCTACACACATCACTCTGGTAATTATTGCTCCACTTGGTTTGTTTTTCACACAGCATACTGCAGCACTGTTTCTCCTTAAGAGAGGCTAGGAAGGTAAGTCTCCAGTATTTCTCTGGCCTGGTGCATAGCACCCTTTGCCTCTATGAAACAAAGCCAGTCTGGAGGCAATGTCCCTTTTAAATATGGCCATATCAAACCACTGTCATCTGTTCTAGGAGTCTGAAACTGCAGCAACACACTCTACATCCACTTCAGGAGTATGTTCAGAGATGTGGTACACACATTTATTGTCTCAAGAGTTTCAGTGTCTGAGCCAAAAACCAAATGGAGAGGCACTATGCAGGGTACTGGGGACGTGATTTGAATGCACAAGAGAGTTTGACAATACTGAAGTCTATCCTACTCCCCTAGCCTGCAGGAAATAGCTACAGAAGAATGACAATCACCCTTCTGAACCTCTTTAAGAATAAAGGTGTAAACCCTCTGGGGGGAGAGTTGAGACAGGTAGTATAGTAAAAGGAGGAAGGAAACTGGCCTAGCAGGCAACATGTCTGAGAAACAACATGGCCAACAGACCACATGACCATGAGGCCCCACCCATATAATTCTTGAGAAGAAGCCTTCTGGAAAGACACTGTGACATTCTGGCCATAAGAATATCATTTGGAATGGGATTGGGACAAGATATTGCTTGGGGCCTAAGGAAAGCTCCAGATACACTCATAATGATTCACCATTGGCCCCCCTGAGAAAAGACAGGTGGGATAAACAATCAGAACAGCAAACAGACTTTTAAAAGCACTGACCTGGGGTCCCATGCACACAACTCACTCTACAGCAGGCCCACAGTCCATGACTTGGACCATGTATGTTTCTTGTTATCTTGTTTCTAATATACTCCTTACTCCTTTGCCTAAAAAAAAGAGACTAATACTAATGTAATCATTTAAGGTATAACTTCATAATTCCAATTATAAGAAATATTCAGGAATAATTTATATGCAGGAATATGTTGCTCAGAGGACTTAATTTGTGGTGGAAATTTTTAAAGCTCATTAAGGATGAAATACTTTAACTTTACGTCATTTATGCCATTTACAAATTTCAGGCATTTTCTCTGCAATCAGAGAGGAATCTACACCTAAATACCACTCTTCCTCACTTCTGCATATTCTCACCCAATATTGAGTGAATTCAGTGATGTGTAGGATTCATCCAGTCAACAAAGCTCAACCTATTGGTCTCTTCAACTTGAGGGACTTCCTCTTCCATCCTAAATGAGCCAAAAGAAATCTTTCCAAAGTGGGTATCTTGTATCACCCATGTGTTGTCTTTCTGTCTGACTTCAGACTCCTACTCCTTTGACTCCTTTTTTGCCTTAGTCTCTTTACTCCTACACTTTGTGCTCCCCTGTACTTATACTCATCATTTTTCAGCCTCACTCTACCTTTTAGCTTAACTAATAAGTGTTCTTTTTTCTCTTCTTTCCTAGAAAACAACAAAAATACACACTCCATTCTATGTATCTATTTATTATTATAATTTTTCCTTTCCCTTTATCAGATTACTTCTTTCAAAATGGAGAGTATATCCATTGTCTTCATTTCAATTCTTCCCACTCAGATTATTTATTATGGAATACTCTAATAATAATTATTTTACATCCACTCAAAATATGTCATCAAAATTACAAAAGAACTCCCAGTAATAAATGTAGGAATGAGTTCCCAATAATTTTATTCCTTCACCTAAGAGTAGCATCTCTGTATGAATTTTAATTTAATTATAATAGTTCTCTTTGACTGGAGGGAAAAAAGGAAAGACCAAGAAATCTACTACACCTGGAAATTACAGTGTTTCTTACATATATGCTGTCATAATAATGAAACAATTACTTCATTTGAATAGTAGGATGACTAAACTCTAAGAAGTCTTATACCATTTTTATTCCTCACTAATGTAAAAGCCTATTTTTATAATTATTTCCTTTCTTACACTGTATTGTATAGAGAGCCATCTCATTCTACATGGATATAATATTCATTTGTTTTACTTGTGGTTCCATGGCTTTTTCCAGCAATATTGAAAATGAAATGAACACATTTTAGAAAAAACAAAATGTACCTAAACTGTTTCTAGAAGTCACAGAGGACCTCAATAACCATAACAGTAAAGAGGGTGACTCCATTATCAAAAACCTCAAAATAAAGGAAAAGTATGGATCAGATGACTTCAATGGGAATTTTACCAAACATTCAAAGAAGAATTAAGACTATTCCTTCTTAAACTCTTTTAAAAATTTGAATTACAAGGGGCCCTGAAGAGCTGAAACAGTCTTGAAAAGGAACAATAAAGTTGGAGGTTTTGATTCAACTTCCCAATTTCAAAACTTCCTAGAAGGCCACAGCTAACAAAAGAGTGTGGCACTGAACTAGAAATAGACTTGTGGAACTATGAAATAGAATTGAGAGTCCCAGAAATCAATTCACATATCTATAGTCAAGTGAATTTTGATAAGGTGCCAAGTGTATTAAATGAATGAAAATATCTTTTAGTGTTTTGACTATGTCATACCACTGTCTTCTTGCCTCCATGGCTTCAGTTGAGAAATCAGCACTTAAAATTATTGTGCTTCCTTTGTATGTGATGGTTCTCTTTTCTCTTGGTGCCTTGAGTATTTTCTCTTTGTCTTGAGCATTGGACATTTTGACAAGTATATGTCTTGGAGTAGGCATGTTGGGATTTATACTATTTGGGGTGCGCTGTGCTTCCTGGATCTGCACATCCATCTCTCTCAATAGCATTGGGAAGTTTTCAGCCATTATTTCCTTCAACACTCCTTCTGTTCCCTTTCCTTTCTCTTCTCCTTCTGGGATGCCCATAATATAAGTCCATTGAGGGTGGTGGGCCACACTTATGGGAGATGTTTGTGTGGGATGTGGTGGGAGGTGTGGGAGGTGGGCAACATGGGAATCCCAGGGGGTTCTGTGTAATATTTTTGGTAATCTAAGCATGTCTTAAATATATTTATATATATATATTTTAAAAATGAATGAAAATAGACTCAACCGAACTCTCCTCCCCTCACTCCTTGTCTTATAGTAACTTGTAATCTACTATATTTCTTTATGAATGTGTTTATACTAATTATTTATACAAGTACGATCATACAATATTTGTCTTTTGGTACCTGTCTTATTTCACACAACATGATGTCTTCAAGCATTATCCATGTTTTAGTATGTATCAGAATTTAATTCTTTATTATAATTGAATAATATTCAATTGCATAAATATATCATCTTTTGTATATCCAGTTATCTGCCAAAGGACACTTGGTTTGCTTCCACTTCTTGATTATTGTGAATAATACTGCAATAAACATTGATATAAAATATCGGTTTGAGACAATGATTTCAATCTTTTGGGTATATACAAAGAGGTGCGTTTGACAGATCACATGGTAATTTCATGTTTACTTTTCTGAATAACTACCAAACCTATTTCCATTAACTGCACCATTTTACAGTCCCACTAAAATGAATAAGGGTTCCAGTTATTCCAGGTTTGAAGTGGTGTTTTATTGTGGTTTTCATTTGCAATTACCTGATGACCAATTATTTTGAATATCTTTTCACTATGTATTTGTCATTTGTATATCTTCTTTGGATAAATAGCCATTCAGGTCTTTTGCTTATTTTTTAATTTGGTTGTAACTTTGTTGTTGAGTTGTAGTAGTTCTTTATATAATCTGTATATTAAGCCCTTATCAGATATATGGTTAGTCTTTTTTCTCCCATGTGTATGTCTTTTCACTTTTCTTGATACTGTTCACTGACATACAAAAGATTTAAAATTTTGTTGTAGTCCATTTTATCTATTTTATTCTTTTGTTGCTCATGCTTTTGTTGTCCTCTCAAAGAATTAACTACCAAACCTAAAGTTATGAAAATTTCTCCCTATGTTCTGAGAGTATTATGGTTTTTACACTTAAGTTTAGATCCATGATCCAGTAATTGTTAATTTTTGTATATGGTGTAAGGGAGAGGTCCAAATTCATTCTTTTACATGTAGATACCCAAATTTTCCCCACATCATTGAAAAGACTTTTTTTTCTCTAATTAATGTATAATGGCACCTTGTGGAAAATAATGTGGCCATACATGTACAGGTCTATTTTTGAATTTTTAATTCTATTCCACTATATTATGTGAATACCATTATCCTATATGAATATCACACAGTTTTAATTACCATGATCAAATTATTACTTTAATTTTAGTACTAAGATTTCTAATAAGGAAGTGTGAGACCTCCAACTTTGTACAAAGTTATAACAAAGAAGAATTGTACTTGTTTTACAAGATTGTTTTGGCTATTATGGCTCCCTTGCATTCTTATATGACTTTGGGGATAATCTTTTCCATTAAAAAATATAACCTGGGGTTTTAATAAGTATTGTGTTGAATGTGAATAATGTTTGGGGTAGTATTGGCTACTTAACAATTTTGTCTTCCTATCTATAGATGTGGAAGTCTTGCCATTTCATCAATATTTTGTAGTTTTCCGGGTACAAGTCCTTCACTTCCTTGGTTAAATTTATTCCTAGGTGCTTTATTGTGGGTATTTTAAATTTCAATTTGGAAAATTATCTGCTACTGTATATAAGCACAACTAATTTTTTGTGATCATTAATTATTTATTTGTATTTATTTATACACTCACCTCTGCACAAGGAATTTGAGACAGCACACATATTTTAAATGACAGAATAACAAAGATATCTATATCTTTATATTTTATCTATAATAAAAAAGTAGACCAATAGGACCAAAAAATAGGGAAAACAAAATGTCAATATAATAACTCTACTTGAACATCAAATTTGATTTCATGAATTGTTCTTTCCTATTTAAGACATGAATCTTTGTTGCTAATACACATAGCAGATCTATTTCATGTGAAACATTAAGATGATTTAATATTTTTTAATTATCAACATTTATTTCAAGAGATAAAAATAACACAATTACTTAAAGAAACAAGTAGCTGATAAATGCACTTTTACATGTCTATACATAAAATATCAGAAACCCAATGTAGGATAATATTACTTTCAAACACCTTTATGAACAGTTGATCAGACTACAGTTTTTAAAAAAACCCACTTTCCCTTCAAAGATCTGAAAGACAGAGGATGAAACCAACCTACATTTTTTTTTCTACTCATCCAACTTCAATCATGGGTGACAGAATCTCTATGAAGTTGCTTTATATTGAACAGCGATAAATTAATATTCTATTCTTAAAGGGAGATGAAGATGGTGTCTTTACTGATTCCTGAGGAGATGTTAAGAAAGCTGGAGAAGGTAAAAGCAGTCTTTTTGGCAGAGTCAAGAGCACAGTGATCTATTCACATGATCTAATTTTGCTAATCATAATACTATAACTAGTTACTGTAAATTGGATAATACATGTTGGTAAGACAAGCAACATTGTTCCTTAAATGAAGAACTGTTAATTAGTTTGGAAATTCAGGTCTATTCTGGTCATGTACATCACAATATTTATAAATCATGGATAATATGCCAGAGTGCTTAAGTGGCCACTGAGCAAGTCTCATATTTCTGGAAAAATGCTCCACAATTTAAGTGCTAGGAGAGTGGCTCTTCCAGAACACATAACACCTTGGAAACTCTTAATAATGTGGGATAATGTGTGCACACATACAACACATGCATAGCATTTTATTCTCCTCTTGTTGTATTGTTATTCTAAAATGCATGTTTGTGACTGATGTGAACTGTCTCCATGCTACAAGCAAAGTACATGCTCTTTTAGCTTAAATTTTTTGGAAGACTTTTTTGTAGATTAAGAATATGCATTGAGAAAATTATTTATTATTTTCAGGAACCACAATTATTTAAAATTTTTAGCGGAGGGAACAGATTCATGTACATTACCACTGTGCATCTCAGTAATTCTGAGAACTTTAGTTCTTCCTTAACAGAAAATGTTGAATTTTTCCCCTCTTGTAAAAATTAGAATCTGTATCTTAGCAAGGATCCCAAATAATGCACATGCAAATAAAAGTTTGAGAAATTTTAACATGGAGTACCTTTCCTCTTCCTCATTCGTGTATACTCTCTCTAGCTGTACCATTTAGAAAGAGATGTAGCTATGTGAACATGTCCCTTGCACCAATAGACAGGTAATGAAGCTCATATTATTAAATAATACAAATTTACATCCTATGTATATAAACTTCTCTATTTTCTGGAGGCACCCCCTTCAGGTGGGGTATTAAGATTGTTACATGAAGACTACAAAGATTCAGGAGTGAATCTTACAGCTGAAATCTTACAAGAGCAGAGGCCTCAATGATGCTGATGCTTGGGACCTTGGTGCCAAGTCCAGCACGGTTCCTGGCCTGCCTTCGCCCCTGCCACCCCCCCCACACTTCCTGAGGGGGTCACTGAGAGGAAGATCAGGAGTGGCATGTGTTGTGTGGTGACTGAGGAGGCTTGGGGTTGGATTGGGTTCCAGATCACCTGTTGCCACCTACAGTAGGTGGAGAAGCCCAGGCTAGCACTGGGGAGGCAGGCCAGGCTCTGGTAACATGCAGTGGCTCAGGTTCTGCCCAGCCCTAGGGCCCAACTTGCAGTTCCAAGTAGCCCCCGCTGGATGCACCCTCCAGTGGGCAGTGGGCTCCAGCAGGTACTCCCCGGCAGCCCCTTGCGACTCTGGACAGCAGGAGAGGTGGCCACCCAGCCTAAGCACACCTAATTTTTGCATGCTAATCTTGTAGATTGAAGCTTTCCTGAATTTGTTTATTAGGTCCTATAGTTTTCTTGTGGGATATTCTATATTTAAAAATGAAGCCATTTGCAAGTAAATAGATTTTTACTTCTTCCTTGAAAATTTGGATGTCTTGTTTTGTCTTGCCTTGCCTAGATTCTCTGGCCAGAACTTATAGTAAAACTTCAAATAACAGGGATGAAAGTGGGCATCCACCTCTAATTCCTGACTTCTTGGGAAGGACTTCAGTCTTTTACCTTAACTATAATGTTGGCTGTGGGCTTTTCATAGATTTCTTTTAGAATGCTTAGAAAATTACTTACTAGTCGTATTTTTTCAGAACAGCTTTATCAGGAAATGCATTGGAATTTGCCAAATGACTTTCTGTTCACTGCATCCACCTTGTGAGCTCGTGAGGGAGGTAGGCAGAAAAAGGACTCTAGGTGGAGAGGGAATTTTGTTCATACTGGCACAGCTGAAGTCTCTCCCAGACATACAGGCACTGTCATTTATTTGGAAGGTAATTTATTCACTATGGTTATCACTCAAATGCTACACAGAAGGAACACAAAATGCAACTCCCCAGAATTATTTCTGCTGTGCCCAGAGGCTATGTGTGTTAGGTCATCGACTTTGTGAGCCAATAACTGACTCAACATTTGGGTCACTGTCTGAGTCTTAACCCTTAAACTCCACCCACGAGGGCAATGAAATTAACAGCTGTGGGCATACATTGTAACTAAACACCACAGCAGTAATATAGGCAACAACAGCATAGAAGTATGCATCCTAGGCCTTTGGGGGTTCCCCTAAGAGCCCATTTCCAAGTGCTTAGGTATTCCCACCAGTTTTATTCTGAGAAACATTATGCATATACCTGGGGTCTACCTAGCTAGCTGGCGGGGCTTCCCCTTTTGTTCAATACACTAAGGTGCAATGCTACACAACTCTACATGCTCAGCAGGAGTCCAGACTCATCATCATTTGGACTCATAGCCAAACCATGGCCTGGCAGGGTCCATATCCCAGTGGAGAAGTTTCTTAACAGGCCAGCAATCTTCTTCCCATTATGCTATTGTACAGTTGGCTGTCTCCCACAAGGTCCAATTGTTCCAAGTGGCAGGGGCAATACTCCTGGCCAAATCATTGGCCAAACTGGCCAGGAGTTAAGTGCACATGCAATAGCAGGACATGTTGTACACCTGAGCATATACATGTGCCTAAGCCAGCAAGCTGTTGGCAGAACCCCTAGGGGTGATAAGACAAATGAGAAAGAATGACCAAAATGGGTAACTTCTGCCCAATTAAGAGGACATGATCTAACTGCTTATCCCATGACAACAATATTCTGTTCAGTGGTGTACATCCAGGCCAAGGGTACCACACTCGGGGCCCATCCACTGAGGGCTGTGGCATTACATCTTCAACCTGTATCAAAATGAGGAGACTCATTATGGGTCAGAGAGCTAATATAAAAGTCTCTTTTCAGAATTGTCATTGCTGTTGATGGGGTCATCACTTCTCCCTGTAAAGGTAAAACATTGGTTATCCAAGGTGTGATTGACAATTTCCTTTGTAATCCTGTTCTTCAGGGAGCAATCAAAACAAGCCACCACACATGGGGTGCCTTCAAGTTTCAAGGCCATACCATGGTTTTAGTTTCTCTGCTATGGAGCACTGTTATAGAAGGTAACAGGATAAGTTCCTGTGGCCCCATCTGGGACTTGCACAAGGGGTCTTTTGTTGCAATTTGCAACTGGGCTAGAGCCCCTGCTCTATGCAATAGAGCTTCCGTGTACATTACTTCACCCCATTGGGGACACTCATTTAAATGTTGGACCACAGGCCACAGTCTTTTCACCACTTGTGCAAAAACAGTCCAACTATAAGTACAAAAAGATAAAGGGCTCCTTTTTTTTTCTTACAATGAGCACAGAGCCCACAGTTTGACCCACTGACTACTTTGACTAAAGCCCACTTCACACCGTATAATGTCAGCCTTAGGCTAGACAGACACAGCCCCCCACTGAACAGACTGGCTTCAAATGGCCTTGTCTGCACATCACACAGATTTTGGGACTGTTGCCCCCAGCTTCCAAGGTGGACCATGTGTCTTGAATGGGGGTTACCCCTGAATCAGGGCTAAATGCTTCTGCATATGTCAGTAGATATTTGGCTGTGTCAATGGCCATAAGGGCATATTGGCACTGTTGACTCAAAGGTAATGGCCCAATAAAATCTCCCTTCCATCTTGTGAGCAGGATATGTTCTTGCTCAATTTGTGAGCAATCCTGTGCAGGAGCCTCTGATGTAAGAGATAACATCAGGGGCATGCACAGCATGCTGCCTAAGTGGCCTCTGTGTCTACAGCTAATCCCCAAAGGCATGCAGCCTTCACCAACATGGGGACTTCTGCATGTAGGAGTTTCTGGTACAGCCACATGGCTGCATCTTGAGCACTGTTTACTTGTAAAGTAAGCTTAGTCAATTGATCCATTTCAATTCATTGCCTGGATGCAGAAGGGGGCAGAAAGCTGCTACATGGTACACTGTCATTTCTTTAGAAAACCCTTATTCTCATAGGTCTTCCTACATGGATTGTCACCACAGTGGTTGATGGGCCAGTGACCAGTCCATGTACCTCCATTCTGGTACCACAAGCTACCAGAGATTTTTATATACCATGAAACTGTTAGCACATACTACCAAGGGGGTGGACACATGGCCAAATATGAGCCATATGGCTTGCAATTCAGCTCATTGGCTTCTCTGACCAAACCCTAATTCATACCAAATTGTATTGGTCTAAGGGTGCAACACTACGGCAGTCCATTGAGCCACTTCTCCTCAGCTGGATCCATCAGTATACCATGCGTGTTCTGGCATGGTACCTAGCATGGCTTTGTATGGGAAAATTTCCCTTATGGGAACTTGTAAGGGGATCTCAGGGTCAAGAGTCTCAGCATACATTAAGGGACCTAAAACTTGCTGCAACTCTTTACTCAGGGGACTGGAAGCAAATGTGTTTCTCTGATCCAAATAGGCCCCCCACTTGGCTGTTTCACCATCTGGTCCATGCCACTTCATGGCTGGGTGATCCAAATCTGCACCACCCCTTTATGGGGTATGTGGTGAATATCTTTACCAGAGCCTTCCCAGGTTATGGTTTCAGTACTTTGCACAGCAGCACAGGTGGCAGCCAATTGTTTCTCTATGAGACCATACTGCTTCTCCACTTGTCTCCATAGCTGACTTCAAAATCCTATTGGCTGTTGTAGCCTCTCATTTTGCCGCTATAATACCTAACTATAGTTGTCTTCTAAAAAGTGAACATTTAATTCAAACGGGCAGCTAGGGTCAGCACTAATAAAGTTTGGGCTTAACAGCCCTTTTAGCTTGTATGATGGCCTGCTCAGCTTCATCAGTGGAATTCCATCAACTCCTTTCTTTGTTAAAGGCTTTAGGAGCTCTGCCAAATGGGGAATGAAAACCTACCAGTAGCTCAGGATACCCAAAATGGTCTGCAGCTGTCTCATTGTTGTGGGGGGTGGGAAGGCTTGAATCTTCTCAACACTGTTTTAGGAATTACTTTTGTCTTACCTTACCATACAGTACCCCAGAATTTGACAGGCAACCCAGGCCCTTGCAACTTGTCCTGATTTATCACCCATCCTTGACTTTTGAGGTGGGAAACCAGGGTGGAATAGCAGCTTCCAAATCTGCAGGAGAATCAGAGGTTAGCATTACATCATCAAAGTAATGATACACCAGAACAGCATCGGCATGTTTCCACTTTTCTTAGTCTTTAGCCACAAAATCATGATAAATGATGGGGCTATGAGCATAGCTTATAGGCAATACAGTAAGTGTTCACTGTCGAACTTCCCACATGAAGGTGAATTGCTCTTGTGCTTCATAGGCAATGATGATGGAGATAAAAGCATTTGCCAAGTCCAAAACAAAATCATAAAGTCCCGGTGTCAAAGTCAAAGTATCCATTAGGTCAAGAATAGAAGGCACAGCCACATATAAAGGAGCAACCACTTTGTTGAGCTCTTGATAGTCAACAGTCATACACCACATCCCATCAGACTTATGTACAGATCACAACAGAGCATTTAATGGGATCCAGTCCTCACAGATTTGTACTTTGATCAGTTCTTTAATATTTGCTGATATTTCTGCATGTCCTCCTGGCAAACAGTACTGTTTTATGGTTACTGTCCTGAGGGATTCAGGAAACACAACAGTGGTGTGTTTAGCATGATCGCGTACCACAGGTTTCACTGTCCATATTTGTAGATAGAATTCACCAATGGTGGTCTGCAGGGTCCAGTTTTTCAACACATCTGTTTTAGCTTGGTCTATCCTGGCAGCCAACAAATCATCTCATATCTGGTTCTGTGTGACTTTCACAGGACCTCTCCTATAGTCCCGGTCTGTGGACTTAGCTGTTTCACAAAATGGGGCACAGCTCCCCCTGTTGCCCCCAGATGAACCTTGGTCCATTGGCTCTTGGCCTTGCTGAGACAAGTTATTATGTCTGTTACTTCATGTATCGGGTCTCTCATTATTGAGGTCAGAGATAGCACTGCACATGACCATTTCTTGAACACTTGCAATAAGTCGGTTTAACCATTGGGGACTTTAATGTAATTATGAATTCCAAAAATATAATTGAATCATGCTTGTAAACTGATCTGTTAATCTGGGCATGATTAGGTTAGGATTAGGGCATTGAGCCCCACCCCTTGTTGGGTGGGGAATTGAATATAAAAGGCAAGGCAAAGGACAGTTGAAGCAGTCTTTTGAGAAGCAGTTTTGATATTGGAAAGAAGGCCCCAGGAGAAAAGAAGCAAACCCTTTGCCTTATCATCTACAGCTGACCTTGTGGAGGAAACAGGAGCCAGCTGACCTTGTGGAGGAAACAGGAGCTAACTCTGGAGAGAAACGCAGCCCCGGGAAGAGAGGAACTCCAGAAGTCTGAACCCTGGCAAACGCCAGCAGCTGTCTTGCTCTAACACGTGACAATGGACTGTGGTGAGAGAAGAAACTTAATGCTTTATGGTCTAGTATCTGTGGACTTCTGCCCCAAATAAATACCCTTTATAAAATCCAACCCATTTTTGGTATTTTACATTAGCTCCCCTTTGGCTGACTAATAAAGAATTTGGTACCAGAAGTGGGGTAATGCTTTTGCATATACCAAAATGTTGGAATGGTTTTATAAATGGGTAAGGGGTATTTTTTGGAAGAATTGTGAAATTCTTGATGGAAAAGGCCAAGATCGCTTTGAAGAAACTGTTGATAGCAATATGGACGCTAAAGAGACTTTCTATGATGTCTTAGAAGTAAATAATGAAACTTTTATTGGAAACTGGAGGAAAGGTGATCCATGTTTTAAAGTTGCAGAGAACTTAACAAGATTAACTCCTGGTGTTATATGGAAGACAGAATTTAAAAATGGTGAACCAGAGGATTTAGCTAAAGAACTTTCCAAGGTAAACTCGGAGAATGTGGCTTGGCTTCTCCTTGCAGCTTATAGCAAAATACTAGACGACAGAAATACACTAAAGACAACTTTTGGGCAAAAAGAAAACAGAAACTAATTCTGGAACTTCCAAGTTTTTGGAAATCAAATTCCCAGATGAAAATGCCCTATTTAAAGACTTTACTAAACTTGGAACTCATAACTCAGAATTGAAGATGCAGTTATCTAGGAAAGACTTGTGGAAAGTCTTACTGTCTGATGGCTTGGACCCCTGCTTCCTGTATGCTAAACCAACAAAGATTTTGAAAATGCTGTGTGAACAAAACCACTGTCAGCTTGGACAAAAGAGGACATGGAAAGGAGAGACTGAAGGAGAAAACGCTTTATAAAGAAAACCGTGGAAGCAGAGATCTGGGATTAAGACATCTCCTTGGGCCAAGAGAGGAGCCCCACCCATATATACAGAGAGGGTGAGTTTTCCCCAGCAGTTGAAGAGGGTGGACGTCCCCACCCGATGTTCAGGAAGAGTTTTGCCACCCCAGGGTGCAGGGAGTTTGGAGCACATTCCTCAAAGATTAGGACAGTTAGGGTCAACACCCCATTGGTCTGAGAGGGGTGTACCTGTCCCCCATAGATTAGAGAAGGCCAGGTGGTCAACTCGTTGCTCTGAGGAGGTTAAGCCTGTATGCCAAAGGTTAGGGGGAAAGTTGTCTTCACCTCACTGTGCTAGGGGGGCTAAGACTCTAACCCAAAGATTAGGTAAGGTGTGGCAATCTCCCCAATACTCTTGGAGGGTGAGGTCTGGAGCTTGGTTGACACCCAGATGCTTGATGAGGGTGGAACCAGAAAATGGCCATTGGCCTAGTATCTGTGGACTTCTGCCCCAAATAAATACCCTTTATAAAAACCAACCCATTTTTGGTATTTTACATTAGCACCCATTTGGCTGACTAATACAGTCGGCATAGTTTGTCCATCAGCTCACCACATCTGGTAACTCACCGGGATCCTGCCACACAGAATGGATCACAGTGTGCAACCAATCCATCAAGGAATATTTGGGATTTCCTTGAGCATGGCTCTGGGCATCCAACATTTGTTGTCTCAACAATAGATGGCTAGTTAGGGACACCAATTTCTCAATTTCTGTTCCAGAACACAAAATGTCAACCACCCCA
This sequence comes from Tolypeutes matacus, assembly GCA_026826555.1. NCBI lineage: Eukaryota > Metazoa > Chordata > Mammalia > Cingulata > Chlamyphoridae > Tolypeutes > Tolypeutes matacus. The sequence goes on along the minus strand of JAKSZT010014497.1, from coordinate 1,422,518 downwards.
GCATCTCTCAGCCAGAGCAACCATGCAAGTATGGGCTTTCCTGGCTTCTGTTAAAACTGCCATCCCAATTCAACCAGTTCTACCTGTGTATAAAGAGTACCCGGTGAGCTGGAGTCCATGGGCCTTCCCCATGGAAGCTCCTCTTTGCTCCTTGTCTTGGTCAGGTTTCATGTTTTAAGTAACAACTGGGCAGACTTGTCAGAAGGGACCTACTTCTTCCTCATCTGAACTACTGACGACCGACACATCTTGGCCCTCCAGGCACAAATGTGACTGCTGCAATTGCTCACACAATTGGCCAATTTCCCTCTCCTCTTCACACACGTCTAGCATGTTTCAATATCACTTGTGTGGTGTCTCATAACAGAGATAGGAACATCCATCCCACCCATGTGACAGCTGCATGGGGTTTCATTTCTCCTATAAGCCAACCCAGCCTGCTGCAAGATACTTAGCAGCACTACGAGGCCATTGGTGGGTGTTACATCTGGACATGTACACCACCGAGATAGCCACTTGGCTGCAACAGCCCACACACACATTGGGGACTATCGAGGGTCTGTACTCCCTACCTCCTCAGCTGGGGTAGCAGAGGGAGAAAACATCAAATCTTGCTGACTATGCCATTTGTACACTGTCCACCTAAGGAGCTCATGAGAGAGGTAGGCAGAAAAAAGACTTTAAGTAGAGGGAAATTTGTTCATAGTATCAGAGACACAGTCTCTCCAAGACATACAGGCCCACCATTCTTTATTTGCAGGGTTATTCCTACACTATGATTATCACTCAAATGTTACACAGAAGGAACACAAAATGCAACTTCCCAGAATCATTTCTGTTGTGCCCAGAGACTGTGTGTGCTGGGCTAAGGACTTTGTGAGCTAAAGCTGATTCAACAGTTGGGCCACTGCCCAAGTCTTAAACCTTACACTTTCATGCATCAATTGAGATGATAATTTGTTCCTTCATTCTATTAGATTCTATTAATGTGATGTATTATATTTATTGATTTTCTTATGGTGAACTATCCTTAAATCCGTGGGATATTTCCAATGTTGTAATGGTATATAATCATTTCCATATGCTGTTGGATTCCATTTGCTAGTATTTCTTGAAGTTTTCACATTCTTATGGGTAAGGAAAATTGGTCTATAATTCTCTTGTGATGTCTTTACCCAGTTTTGGCATTATGGTAATATTATATTATAGAATGAGTTAGGAAAATTATTTTCTCTTCTATTTTTTGAAGATTTTTATGAGAATTTGAAAGTTTGATTAAATATATCAATTCAACCATCTGGCCCTTCGATTTCTCCTGTGTTGTAAAGTTACTGATTATTAACTCAAGTTCTTTAATTGTTATATGTCCATTGATATCTTTATTTATTTTTAAGTCAGTTTAGGTTATTTTGGTGTATCTAGAGGTTTGACCATTTCTTCTTGGTTATCTAATTTGTTGGCATGCAATTGTTCATAGTGTTCTCTTTTAATTCTTTTAATATCTGCAAATCAATAATAATGGCCTCATTTTTATTTTGGATTTTCTCTCTTCATTGCTTTGCCAGCCAATAAAGGTTTGCCAATTTTAATGATCTTTTCAAGGAACAGCTTTTGTTTTTGCTGATTCCTTCAACTGTTCTTTTCTCTATTTCATTTATCTTGACTATAATGTTTATTGCTTCTTTTCTTCTACAAACTTTATATTTAATTTTCTCTTCTTTTCCTTCTTCCTACAGATGTAAAGTTAGGCCATTAATTTGAGACCTTTGTTATTTTTCTATATATGAATTCATAGCTTTCAATTTCCTTCTGAGAACTACCTTCTCTTCATCCCATAAATATTAGTATTTTGTTACTTTATTTGCCTTTGTGTCAAGGTAAATTCCTTCTTTGACTCACAAATTGTTTGAGTTCTTTTTAAATTTCTTCATTTTTCTGAAGTTTTCTGTTTTCTTTCTTTTATTGATTTCTACTTTCAGTCTAATGTGGTTGGACAAGATGCTTAGTATGATTTCAGATATTGTATAATTTCAAACTTTATAAATTTATGAAGTCTTTTTTTTTTTTTTTTTGCCTAATATGTGGTCTTCCCTGGAAATGATCTATGTGCATTTTAGAAGAAGATGTATCCTGTTTGTTATGTTTGGGTAATGTGCATTGAATTTGCAATTTAACATTTGCAAACAATGTAGTAATTTATATTTGTAATAAATGTTTCTGTACTTTTCCAGGTATATTTATTATGTTATTACAGTTTTATGTGTTCAAACAGATCACTTCATAGGAGGACAAAAAACTCACTCAAAACATAACATTTAAGAAGTCCAGAAAAAAAAATGAAATCAAACAGGGAAATGTGACCCAAAGTAGACAAAAATCAGGCAATAGAAGCAGATGCAGATATGAGAGAGGTAATGGCAGTAACATTTAGGAGCTTTAAAATAAGTTCTTAAAAATATAATCAAGGGTTTAAAGATAAACCTGGACATAAATGAAGAGAAAAATAAAAGTTATGAAAAAAGATCAAATAAAACTGATGTGTGAAATATATATCTGAAATAAACAGGAACAACAAGAACAAAACAATGGATGGGGTTTAATATCAGATTAGACTGTTCAGAAGAAAAGTTGAATGAAATGAATGATAGAAACTCTCCAAATACAAGCATAGTAGGAAAAAAAAAAAAACACTGGTTAAAAGAAGAGTTTCACTAGTACAATATTAGAAAACTAACGTGTGTATGTTGAAACCCAGCTGGAGTGGAGATAAGTGGCTGGAAAATCTATTTGAAGACATAATGACTGAAATTATAGAACAATAACATCACAAAGCCTATGAGAAAGAGAATGCAGTATGTAGTTTTCAGATTCATAAATTATATGAGAAGCAAAATAATGTAAATTGGAATGGCTAAAAAGCCAATCAAGAACACAAAGCAGAATACACAAAAATAAATTAACCCAAAGGGAAAAAAAGAAGTTAAAAACAAAACAAAACAAAACAAAACAAAAACAACCAAGAACAGATTCCCTTTAGAGAAAATAAACAAAACTATGGTATAGTAAAATCTAGCCTAGTTAAATATAAAGTAGAAGAAGCAATTGTCAGATTGGAAGTGAAAGCAATATGAAAGAATACACAGTTTATAAGAGACAAAGTTTAAATATTAAGGTGCAAAAAGGTGATGGTAAGTTGAGGGCAAAAGATGTTTCCTGTAAACACCAGATATGAGAAAAGTCAAGTTAGTATAGTAATATCAGATGAAGAAGTCTATGAATGGTGTGCTATCAGAGGTGAAAACAAATGTTTCATAATGATACAAGGCAAATCAACAAGAAGTCATAACAATGTTAAAATGGGTGTCCACCTAATAACATAGTTTAAGAGTATTTGAGGACCAAATGACAAATTAAAGAGGAAATAAACAAGTTCAAACTGATATTTGGAGATTTTAATACCCCTGTTTTAGTAATAGATTGAAATTTTAAAAATCAGAAGGATAAAAAATGTGAATGACTCTCAAAAACTTACTCAACTTAACATAGATTAGAACACCTGACAATTGTAGAACACATTCTTTTCAAGAGCAAAGGGAAGAGTGTCTCAGGACAGACCTTGTAGTGGGTCATGAATCATATCTCAGTAAATGTAAATAGATTTGGTTCACACAGAATATGTGTCTTCTTAATACAATGGAATTATATTATGAATAAATAATAATTAGAAGTATTTTAAAAAGACAAAATTGTTATATAGTAAAGTGTGCAATAACATATATGGATTAAAAACGTCTACAGTGTGAACTGTGGTCTATGGTTGGTGGCAAGGCTCCAGGATGTGTAAGTTCATTGAGGTTGGTGGGCCACACTATGGGAGATGTTTGTGTTGGATGTGGTGGGAGGTGTGGGAGGTGGGCAACATGGGAATCCGAGTGGGTTCCGTATAATATTTTAGGTAATCTAAGCACCTCTTAAAATATATGTATATATATATATATATAATAACATTTTTGTAAGCAAATACACATATATGCATATATATTTATATATCATTTTACAAATGTTTGTATGTATTGTGAGAATTTTGATTTTTACCCATAATAATAAAAAAAAAAAAACATTATATTGAGATGTCAAACAGTGATAATTGTAAGACTGCATTTCTAGAACAGGAAAAATAAAGCTCCAGTAATAAAAATCACAACAGTGGCCACTTGAGGAGGGGGAATTGACTGGAAACGGGTAGTGGAAATTTACAGGGACATGGAAATGGTCTTCACCTTAATGGGGAAAGAGTTGTATGGGTCATATATTTGTTAATATAAAAATAAAAAGTTTGTAATAGAGTTGTAACTCTTAAATGTGGGAAGTTAGAGAAATGCTTTGAACAGTGCCTGACTGTAAATGATGCTCTTTTCTCTTTCCTTTGAAATTCATTGCTGTGGCAATGGTCTGGACACTGCCAAACTATTATTAAATTTGTGTAATTTAATTAATCTCTAAATTTTCCCCATTATAAATAATGCTGTCATAACATAAAAATTTGCATAGATTTTTAAGAATTAATTAATTAAATTATTTCTTTTATATTTTAAAAGATGCTTGGATTACATAAATGTTACACAAAAATTACAGGGATTCCCATTTTTCCCACCTCCCACACCTCCCATAATATCCCACATAAGCATCTTTCAATAGTGTGGCTCATCACCTGCAATGGATATATACATCCTGGGGCTTTGCCACTAAGCATGGACCATAGTTTACATTGTAGACCACACTCTCACCCAAACAGATCTGCATGTTATATACTGATGTAAAATAGCCTATATCTGTCATTGTAATGTCACTCAGGATAATTCCAAAGTCCTGAAAAAGCCCCTGTATTACAACTGCTTTTCCCTTCCCTTCCCCAAAAGAGTCCAGTAGCCACAGGCTCCACCTCACTGTTGTAATTTCTTCCATTGCTTGAATCACAATATGTCTACAACAGAATACCAGTAAGTCCACTCTAGTCCATATCTCTTCCCCAAATCCTGAGGAGTCTGGGATGGTGATGACCACTACAACTCCAAGTGAAAGTGGGCTTATATTCCCTGGATAAGATGAATGGGATTATCCTGTCTATAACTGCAGACTCTCACCATTCCCTGGGATGTCCATTGTCTATCATCATCTCCTTGCCAGGTGACTTGGGTGAGTCCATTGAGTTGTAGAGTAGGAGTTGCAGTTCCACCGAGATTCCAGGCACAGGTGGCAAATGGGCAGGCCAAAGTCTCTGGTCTCTGGAAGTACACCTTCAAACTCCAGCACCACATATAGGTTTGAATAGAAGGGACTGATAGACCATATGCAGGGAGGATTTATTTGAGTCCAACTTGGTCACTCTCAGGAGCACAGATTCCAAAGTAGAGCCCACTGATAAGGCATCAATCTCTGGAGCTATCCCCCCACATATAGGACCTGGGTATCTCCAGAGCCCTCAGGAGCCCCTCTGTGTGGGGTGATATCCACTTTGGTGTTCTGAAATACTACTGAGTTGTGCATAAGCATTACCTCATGGATGACCTCCTGACTCTCTTTGAAGTCTCTTAGCCATATAAACTCATTTGTCTTTACCTTTTCCCCATTTTATTCTAGGTCCCTTTCCAGTCATATTGTCTGTTGGCACTTGGTATTAATCCGTCATTGCCAGGGAGGTTCATTCCTGGGAATCATGTCCCACACTGCGGGGTAGGTAACACATTCATATAGTGAGTTTGGCTGAGAGAGATGACAATTGAGCAACAAGGACTCTCTCAGGTGGTAACACTTAGGCACCCCATAACAGTAGGCTAAGTTTCAATTACAAGAGCAAAGACATGTAAGGCAAATCGTCAATAACTAGAACCCATTAGTGGACGATCCTCCTTTTCCAGACACTGCCCATGCACTTGGGGGACTGTTTCTTCTCCCTTGGAGAATGTGGCAGAGCTTTCCATGTTGGGAATTCAGTATTCTCTCATTTATTGAGTGATTCTCCACCCACTGTGACCATGCCCCACCCCTTGATCATATGGACAAGTTTATGTACCTTTCATGTATATGCAGATGAACTTCCTCCCATGAAACCACCATACCAGGTACCCCCTACCAATGATCATCTCCTGTCCATGTTGTAACCATTCTGTGATCTAAACCTTCCTTGAAAATGAAGCCCATAAATAGCCAAATATAATTAATAGGAAAATTAAATTGTAATGATAAATTTAAATGTAAGAGATAAAATACATAGAACCTTAAAAAGAAAAACACTAAAAATAAAATTAAATTAAAGGATTGAGATATTCAAAAAATGGGGAAAAAAAACTAAATAAATAAATAAAATTTAAAAACATTTTTCCTTTTATCACTTCATTATCAGGTGTCCAGTCTGTACTGTGGCACTTTCCCCCTCTCACTCCCCAGTGTCTCCCAAATTTTCATTTAATTTTCATAGACATTTTAGGTCACAGCAAAGTCACACACAGAATACTAGAGACTCTCCTGTACCTAACCTCTTCCCCTTTCCCTCACCCCATATCAAACCTTTATGTATGTGGATGGTAGCATTGTTATAACTGTTATACAGATAGTGAAACATAGCTACTAAACATTGTCAATGGTTTACAGTATAGTTTACAATTTAGAAAATACAGTTTAATAATTTTTTTAATGATATTTACCATGTCCTGTAACCATCAATGTAAGGTAATGAAAAACATTTCCCCTGACCACTAAATACCCCCTGTTCGAACTTTTCTGTTCCTTCCTCCCTATCCCCCTGGGGCACATGACACTCCTTTGTCTTGACTAATTGGTTGACAAGATTCATAGTTACAAGCAACTAGAGGTCTTGACATGCTGATTGTCCTCCCCTATTAGGATCCACCCTTCCTCCTAAGAGACAACCACCTGTCTGTTTCTGGGTGAATCTGTCCTCCCAAAGATGGAAGTCTATCTCCTTCCCACTCACCATGTGGATCTCCACTCCCTGACACAGCACATTATGACAGGATGAACCCTAACACTCCCAAGAAGCTTAATCCAGATGCACCCAATCCTGGAAGCCTCCCCAACCTACACCTTAAACTAGTGACACTACCTTGTCGTATTGCCACATGAGCATTCCCAATCCTGCACTTTCAACCTCATAGCCACAATCCTGTGTTCACCTGGTCACTCTGCCATATCTCCCCCAAGTATCCTGAATATTCTAACCCACCCTTCCTAATCTGCCCACCTGTCAACCCTGCACCACCAAACCCAGCAATATCTTTCCCCATCTGTCCTACCCTTCAATATGCAACTATGCTCTATCAATTTACCATGGATTATGTCCATATGGGTCATGGCTCACAACCTTCTCTTCTTTTTCTCTATTTTGTTAACCTATCATTTAGAAAATAATTCTCAGTCACTGCTCACTTTCCTCAATTCAAATTAGTTGAGGTCATGTACTGTTCACCCTTCAATGCCTGGCTTGCTTCACTCAACCTAAGATCTTCAAAATTCATCCATCTTATTCCATTTGTTAGCACTCTATTCCTTCTTACAGCTGAGTAATATTCCATTGTATGTATGTACCACATTTTGCTTATCCATTCTTCTGTTGATGGGCACCGGGGCTGATTCCAACTTTTGGCAATAGTGAACAATGCTGCTGTGAACATCGCTGTGCATATATCTGTTTGGGTCTTTGCTTCCAATTTTTCTGGGTATATGCCCAGCAGTGGAATTTCTGGATCATACAGAAGATCTATGGTTAGTTTTCTGAGGAACCACCACACTGTTCTCCACAGTGGCTGGACCATCCCACAATCCCACCAGCAGTGGATGAGGGTTCCTATTCCTCCATATCCTCTCCAACACTTATAGTCTGCTGTTTTTTTAATAACTGCCATGCTGATGAGTGTAAGAAGGTATCTCATTGTAGTTTTGATTTGCATTTCCCTAATACCTAGTGATGTTGAGCATTTTTACATGTCTTTTTTAGCCATTTGTATTTCTTCCGTGGAGAAGTGTCTTTTCAGTCACTTGCCCATTTTTTAAATGGGTTGTTTGTCTTTTTATTTTCAAGGTGTAGGATTTCTTTATATATGCAGGATTTTAGGCTCCTATCAGATATATGGTTGACAAATATTTTCTCCCATCAGGTAGACTGCATTTTTATTTTCTTTATAATGTTCTTTGATGTGCAGAAATTTTTAATTTTGAGGAAATCCCATTTACCTATTTTTTATCTTGCTGCTCATGCTTTGGGTGTGAAGTTCATAAAACCATTTACTATTACAAGGTCCTGTAGGTGCTTCCCAACATTATCATCCAAGGTCTTTATAGTTTTGGCTCTTATATTTAGATCTTTGATCCATCTTGAGTTGATTGTACAAGGTGTGAGATGGTATTTTTCTCTCATTCTTTTTGATATGGATATTCAGCTCTCCATGCACCACTTGTTAAAGAGGACATTCTCTCCCAACTGAGTTGGCTTGGTGGCCTTGTCGAATATCAGATGACGGTATATGCAAGGATCTATATCAGAACTCTCAATTCAGTTCCATTGGTCAGTAGGTCTATCCTTGTGCCAATACCATGCAGTTTTTAGCACTGTAGCTTTGTAATAGGTTTTAAAGTCAGGTACTGTGATACCTCCAACTTCATTTTTCTTTTTCAATATGTCTGTTGATTCAGAGCACCTTATCTTTCAAATATATTTTCTAGCTAGTTTATCTAGTTCCTTAAAACATACAGAGTTGATATTTATTGGGATTGCATTAAATCTGTAGATTAGTTTGGGTAGTATAGACATCTCAATGCGTTTAGTCTTCCTATCCATGAACAGGGAATATTCTAACATTTATTTAAGTCTTCTTTGATTTATTTTAACAGAGTTGTGTAGTTTTCCATATATATATCCTTTATGTCTTAACTTAAATTTATTCCTAGATATTTGATTCTTTTAGTTACTATTTTAAATGGTATTTTTTTCTTGATTTAATCCTCAGATTGCTCATTATTGGTGTATAGAAATGCTATTGATATTTGAGCATTGATCTTATAGACTGCAACATTACTGAACTCCTTTATAAGTTCTAGAAGCTGTATTGTAGATTTCTTAAGGCTTACTATGTGTAGGATGATGTCATCTGCAAATAATGAAATTTTTACTTCTTTTTTTGCAATTTGGATGCCTTTTATAACTTTTTCTCACCACATGCTAGAGTAAGTACTTCTAAGACAATGTTAAATATGAGTGGTGATAGTGCCTCTTTGTCTTGTTATCAGTCTCAGAGGGAAGGCTTTTAGAATTTCACTATTGACGATGATGTTAGCTTTAAGTTTTTCAAATATACCCTTTATCATTTTCAGAAAGTTCCTTCTATTCCTATCTTTTGCAGTGTTTTTTATCAAGAAGGAGTGCTGTATTTTGTCAAATGCCTTTTCTGCATCTATAGATATGATCATATGATTTTTTTTCTTTCAATCTGTTTATGTGGTGTATTTCATTGACTGATTTTTCTTATATTAAGACATCCTCGCATACCCAGGAAGAAATTCACTTGGCCATGGTGTATAATTGTTTTGATATTTTGTTGAGTGCAATTAGCATGTATTTTTTTGAGGATTTTACCATCTAGTTTCATTAGAAAATTGGTCTGTAATTTTCCTTTCTTGTGGTATCTTTGTTTGTCTTTGGTATTAGTGTAATGTTGTCATCAGAAATGAGTTAGGAAATATTCTAAGAAAAAATATGTGATGAGAGGAAAGAAAAAATAAGGGGGGTAGGAAAGTGAAAAGAAAAGTAAGACAACAAATAAACAAAGACAAAACAAACAACCATACAAGTAAGCAGTGAAACTATGCTAAGGAAGAACAGTGTTTCTTCTTGGTCCCTTGTGGAACCTCTCAGCCTTCTTGTGTTCATCAATCAATTGCCCTGCAAGGTTCTATCTGAAGGTTTTGAGGCAGATTTTAGCTATTAAAACAACTTAAAATTTTTTTCTTTTTTTTTAAGTGACTGTCCTCCTCCTCCTCCTCCTCCTCCTACTCTTCTTCTTCTTCTTCTTCTTCTTCTTCTTCTTCTTGGTGAAATAAGGGACCCAAAAGAAGACCTCTTCTAGACCACCCCTTTCACTGATGTGACCCTAAATACGCTCGTGGAATCTAATAAGCTCTTCCCACTTCCTGGCCTCCCCAGGGAAGCTGAAGCTTTGATGCTTGTCAGTGCAGACCAATAAAATTGGCTGACTCTGCCCCCCCTCTGTATGCAAGCCTCGGTATCACCTGGCTATTGGGTAGGTCAGTCTTTCTCAGCTGATTCACCTCTGCCCTCAGCCTGGTGCTGCTTCAAGCTGGATTATCTGCTCCTCAAAGCTATGAGGTGGTCCAGGCAGCCAAATCCATGGAAAGAAAACCCCTCTCCACCATCTGTCAGGACACTCACACTCTTGGAGAATGCTCCCTCTCACCGGGTTGTCGGTGGGAGTTGGGGTGTATCCTTGGGAAGCTAGGTAAATCAACCTTTTTCAGCAGATTTGCCTCTCCCCTAAGCCTGGTGCTGCTTCAAGCAAGCTATTTTGTTCCCTAAAGTTGCAACAGTTTCCAGGCCAGCAAATCCACAGAAAGGAAACCCCTCTCAACCCTCCACCAAAACCAACCCACTCTCAGAGACTGCTCCCTTTCACTGGGTTACTGGCAGGAGTCACAGTTCCAACCAGCATTTCTCATTGAGGGTGGCGTTCGCTGTCTGTGTCAACCACAACAGGCAGGGGGAAAACTCATGAATCTTTTCTGAGAAATCCACCTCACTGCCCTGCTTCCACCAGATTGATATTCCCAAGGTTCTCACTCCAGGCACCTCCAGCACAGACCACCCGGGCAGGATCCTGTCCCCAATCAGCCATCCTCAGATAGCAAGTCAGCAAGTGCCCTTCTAAACCAATGCTATCTTGCCCCTCTTCACCTGCAATTTTTATCAAAATTTGCAGAGATTTTTATAAAGAATATCTAAGCACCTCTTAAAATATATGTATATATATATATATAAATAACATTTTTGTAAGCAAATACACATATATGCATATATATTTATATATCATTTTGCAAATGTTTGTATGTATTGTGAGAATTTTGATTTTTACCCATAATAAAAATAAATAAATAAATAAATTAAAAAAAAAGAATATCAAATGTGGAATTACCAAATCAAACACCAAGTTTATGGTTTTTTATATTCTTGTCCTATTCATTTCTGAAATATTTGCACCAGTTTCCAGCTCTGTAATATATATGTGTTAAAGCATTTGTTTTATCATGTTGTCAGTTTTGTCCCCGAGATGGCAATAATTACGGATTCACTTGATAGTAGCAGCATCAACACAGGTAATTCTTTTTAATTAATATAGTCAAACAGCTACTGAAATTGAATAAATGGAGGCATGATATTTGCTCACCCCTTAATGGATCTTGAGTAAAGAGTTCTTTCCTCAACTTCATGGAAATAATATTTACAGAAACTGCCACATTTCATGGCACCCAGATGTTACCGAACAAATGCCATTTACACTCTTAGGTTTGACATGTATGTGCAAACCTAAGGGATGCACTCACACCCAGACACTCATTCTCATCTAAGGGATGCAAGAGGTTTAATTCAAGTTCAGAAACTAATAATTAGCTCACAATGAAAGATGAATCAGTGAGTTGGATGATTGGCAAGGGCTGTGGTGGATGGAGATGTGTTGGTGCATGTGTGTGTGAGTGTGTGCAATTGGAGGTATTTTAGGAGATTATTCTCACCTTATTTAGAATTCTGTATGTATTTTAGCTGAGAGAACAGGAAATTTCATGAAGAATTTTCCCTAGATTCCCAGTCTTGGCTCTGCTGTAGAGCTTTCTGAGAAGAGCTCTTATTTCCAGAAGTAAATTGCCTATTTACCCCTGAGTACCTTCCTCCAGGCCAGTGAGAAGTTTTATTTCCCATGGTAGACAATCTCTGTGGTTTCCTTGCCTGCCCATCACTTCCTAGAGCCTCTCAAAAGAATTAAAGTAGGTTGCCCTGAGGTACAGTTTTTCTCCAGAGGGACTACTGAGTTAATGGAAAGGCTCAGGTCTCTGAGTACACCCTTGTTATGGATTCCAGCATCTACTAACTTTTGAACTTATTTTGAGTGTTATTGCAGACTTTTTCATTTACATTTATTGGTGGGAGTGATGGGGTTTGGACATTACTTAGATTTTGACCAGGAATTCCCATACTTTCAAATTATTAATTTTTTATAATGTTTTTGAAATAGAACATAAACTGTGACCAATCTACTCAAGAAAGTGTCAGGTGAGTGATTGCTTGTGTTCTACTATAAAAGGCCTATCTAAGTGAACACTGACTTAGCATTTCCTCATGTTTATAGGGAGAGCACACAAAGAAGAATATGTGTTCTCTATACATTTCATGTCCCTGAATATTTGTTTAACTCTCTAAGAAGATATAAAGCCAACATTTTGTTCCTTACTAATTTCATTATAAGTCAAGTTTTCTTTCCCTAATTAAGTAACTTCAGTGGAGAGAAAGTAACAGTTCACTCTACAAACAAGTTTAATTCAGGTGGGCACCACAGTAAAACACATAATATATTAGAGTTTAGATTTTCCCAAAAGTTAAATTAGTTAGCCTGGGCAATTTGCTTAATTTCTAAAAGGAAAGTCATCTGTGAGAAAGTGAAAGGAACACTGGAATTTCAATTACACTGCTATTAATATTTTTATCTTAGTTTCATTTTTTTCTGTCTTTGTAGCTGTAAATTGGCAATGAATTGTTGAAAATCTTAAATGAAACTGTGTGTTAGACAGTTTTCTGTCTAGTGCTTGTTACATAGACACTATGCAAATAATGTTTGTGGAATGAGTGTTTCACCAGGGAATTATCCATAGATGACTGTAGGCTAATGATATACCAGTTTACTTATCCATCAAACCCATTACGTTAGAAAGAAACCAAGTAGAAAGAAAGAAATCTGCTCTTGACTGTCACTGCAGAATTTGTGTTTTGACTTATTGATAATTTTCATTCTACATTTTGGAAAATGTGTTTATTATGATAAATTCAACTAACAGTAAGATGATATTTTGAGAAACTTTTTAATATTTAGAACACATTTTTCACTCTAATTTCAAGAACTTAAGAGAGAGACATTCAAAAAAACATTTTATGGCATAAAGGGAATTTCTAGGATCATAGTTTTTACCTCTATATTATATAAGAAATGGCATATTCAGTATAACCACCAGACTGATATACAATAAACAGCTGTTGTAATTTTTTATTTGAACTGTTCTTTTAAAATATTTGTTTATTTTTGGCATGGTTTGTGGGCATGGGTTTCATTTTAGAGAGTGTATTTCACTGTGGAAGGGTATAATAAGCTCATAAGTGAAAATGTGATGTATATCTAACTACAACAAATATGGTTATGATTATGCAAAAAGAAATATCAAACTAAAGAAGATGCACTTATTCACAAAAAATCTAGATCGAGATATAATTATTGTTATTTAAATTATATTTTTATTACAAAAATTGTGAACTTAAAAAACAATCATTTGCATTTGTAGAATTCCTATATGATGGAATAATGTACTGCATTAAGAAGAAATAAAATTGGACACATATGATAACATGGATGAGTCTTGAAGACATTATGCTAAGTGCAATAAGCCAGACACAAAAGGACAAACATTGCATGTTCTCAGTAATAGGAACTAAATACAAAGAATAAACACATAAACACCTAAAGTATAGGTCATTAGGAGATAAGAGGAGTGATGTGAAGGAGTATGGATGCTTAATGTATGTAGAAGTTTTAATTAACATAAATGTGTGGAAATGGATAGAGTAATGGAAACACATTATAATGAGTAGTAGCTGGTTTATAAATGGGATAGGGGCTGGAAAGGGTAGTCTAAGGCTGTAAATGTTAACTGAAAGAGATATGGCTGTTTTGTGATACAACATTGAATACTTTTCATTTTCTTTCCACTTTTTGTAATGTCCACATTTAATATTATATTAATGTGTTTTTACAAAGGAAATGTGATGCATATGTAGAAAAAGACAATGTGCTTCTATTTACCATTTTTATGAAGCAGGGACAAGATTAATCACATTAAGAATTAAGCCTGAAGGCTTTTTATCTTATCACTACACTCCATTCAGTACAAGTCAGAAAAAGAGCTATGGTTCACACATACTTTATGATACCATATCCAGTGGTGATTGTAATGAGATCTACAGGTGTCTCAGGAGATTCTGGTTCTACATATCCATGATAGGCACAGTTTAAGTATAACACAAGGTGCCTTAAAGCAATTTAAGGTATTCAGAAGTATTTTATCACCCTTTCCATTTTCCTTGAAATTTTTCCTTACAGGGTTTGAGTACAAGATCCCAACTCAGTTTCTATAATAAAAGTCTTTTATGAGATGTTGAAAGGGTATGGCTCTGGTTTGAGGACATCTTCATCATCACAACAGTCACTATCACTATCATTAGGAAATGGACCATTTATTGTGTTTATAACAATGAACTAAAAATAGGGAAAGGAAAATATATAAGGAATAACAAGGAATTTAGCACTTGTAATTGGAAAGAACTATAAAAATGTGAGTGCATATGTGCAACACACCCAAAAATGTGGGTGCAATACTAAATCAGACATTATTTAGTGTTTTCCAGAGCTCTTTCAACATCAAAAATAAGGCAAAATATCTACCATGGAGCTCTATTTTAGCTCTGGTCCACAGTATTATCCTTAAGAGGAGAAAAAAATGCTTTAAGTGAGAAAAGAATCAATGCATATTTTAAAGTTCAATGCAGATTCTATATTCAGATCTACCATCTATAAATCTCTGGGTTCTCACATTAATACATTACCTTTAAAATCTGCTGGAGGGGAACAGATGTAGCTCAGTGGCTGAGCACTTTCTTCCCATGTACAAGGTCCTGGATTTGATCCCCAATACCTCCTGAAAAAAATACTAGAAACATTTTTTTTTTCAGAATCTGAGAGTGAATAGCAGGAAAAATATCTACAGAAGAATTTTGCAGTTTCTTTAAATCAGAGGGTGCCTATATCAAGCTAATATCAAAGCACTCAAAGCTACTTATAATTTTTTATTATAACTCCCTAATTCACCTTTTTCCACAATAAAGCTAGCAGATTTATTACACTAAGAGAATACAACTTTTTAAAAACAGGCTATGTTTGCTAAATATAGACCAAGTCATAAATCCAAACAGGAAGATAATTATGATTATTGAGATGAGTTTAATTATATAATCTACTGTCAAATTGATAAGCTAAGCAATGTGTCAAGATTTAAAATTGGTACTGATTCTAGCATCACTGTTGTATTTAGTGATAAGACTTTTGCACCAAATTTTCCATAAAGCCTTTCCTATGTCCTTATTCCTTAAACTGTATATAAGGCAGTTCAACATAGGGGTGAGGTTGATATAGAATACAGAGAGACTTTGGTCCTGCTCTGAGGTATGCAAGGAACTTGGAATAATGTAGATAAATATGGTTGGACAAAAGTAGAGAAACACCAACATCAGATGGGAATAACAAGCGGCAAGAGCTTTACTCATCCTTTTGGAAGATTTTACATGGAGAACACTAAGAAATATGAGAGTATAGGAGGTGAGGATGATGCCAAAGGGAATAAGGAGAAATAAAATTCCCATGGTTGGCACTACTTTCTCATAAGTTGAAGTGTCCTCACATGACAACTTGAAGACTACTGGGAGCTCACAGAAGAAATGCTTTATTTCTTTTGAGTCACATCTAGAAAAATGCAGTGTATATGTGGTATGAACTACAGAATAAATTGCTCCCCTACCCAGGATACAATAGCTACCTGCAGGCAAACTTTAAGACTCATAATGACCATATATCTCAAGGGGTTACAAATAGCCACATATTGGTTTTAAGCCATCTTATTGATCAGAATACATTCACTGCCTCCAAAGGCAAAGTAGAAATAGACCTGTATCCCACAACCAATGCAGAAAAGTCCTGTAGTCCCTGAGAAAAGAGTTGTTTAGCATTTGGGGACAGTTGCTGAGGTGTGGTAGTTGTACATGTGGGAGATTTGGCTGAGCAGGAAGTACATGGGGCTGTGGAGATGGGAATCAAGAGAGATGAGAAGGATCAAGATGTTGTTTCCTATGATGGCAGCAACATAGAAAAGGAGAATGGTGCAGATGAGGATGCCAATGTGCCTTGATCCTGGGAAGAGTCCAAGGAGAGTAAAATCCATCATGGATGTCTCATTTTCTTTCCTCATGTTTCATATGTTGCTTAAGGATCAAAGAGTGAAAGACAACAGTGTACCTAGGAGGAAATATTCACTAAGAAATAGGATTTCTGTTAACTGTCTCTACAATAAAATCAACTGTCCCATTCTGACCTAAATCAGAGGACAACTAGGAGGAAACAGACTTTAACTAATATGTGACTTTGTCCTCAAATGCAATGATAAAGTACTAGCATTGAAGAGTTATCCTAAAAGATTACTTTTATATTTTAAAATCAAGGCATATAATTATAATTTGTATTATCTGGAAGTCTAGCAAGCAGATAATGAAGTGTTGTATGAATTTCAATATCTCTGGGTACTTTCAATTACCCTGAATAAACAGCCAGCATAGTCCATTTAGCTGAGGTTGTTAAAATTCTCAGGATGCACTCTTATGTAAAGATGTTCTGTTCTATAGCTTAGAAACATATTAGATAATTTCATGGCACACAAATTCCATGTGAATGAGGAGTTTCTCCTCACACATATCTTCATGGTTAATGCACTTAGAAAAGTATTGTAATATTTTGAATAGAGTACAATTACTCATTTGCTCACCATTCAAACAAAACAATACATTTTCCTTTTGTTAAGGAATGCATCCAAGAAACATAAGGAAAACTTCATTTCTCTTTTTTATTTTATTTTTTTTCATTTCTCTTTAAATTTATTAAGTCTTGAATCAGTTTTAGTAAGTGGTCCAAATATCTGTCACATAAGTTAGATTCTTAAATCCAATGAGTGAAGGAATAATCACATTGACTTTTTCAATCTCTCTTTCATCTACCACATTACACTGCACAGAATAGAAATTGTTAAATATTTTTAGAAATTAACTGTTTACAAGGTGATGTATTATAATATTTATGTTTTTTATGTCATAGAGGAAGACAATCTTACTGACCAAAAATATTAGTATGTTTTTTTTGTTTTGTATTGTTTTTTAGCAAAGAATATAGATTAATAACAAATAGCATTTCTCTTGCCAGGAATTGTTTGATCATACAGCTAGTCAGGTTTAACAATGCCATGTAAGAACCTTGAATCAGAGTGATCATAACTGGCTTATGTAAGACTCTCTTTTCTGACTGATTATGGTAATAATCTTGCACACAGAGTTAACTAGCAACACAGAACAAAAGGATTGGCAGATTAATATGCTGTTTATTATATTTTTAAAGCAATTTCATGATCAAAAGCTACGTTTTTAACCTGGATGATTCCATACACTTGAAATAATTTAATGGATGTTTTCTTTGTACCAAGTTTGTGATATATTTTGAGGAAAGTAAAGAAGTAATATCATACATGGATCCTGCCCATTTGTTGTTTATAGTCATCAACGCATAGAATGACATATAAGATACCAAAAAGTTTATGTATGTAGTAAATCAGGTTAAATGATTTGGAGAGAGTCATTAGTGATGAATATAATTCAAGAAAATATTCATAAAATTTGCATTTGATTCCAAATAAAACTAATCTTTTGGGACTGATTCTTCAAGTAATTAAAAAGTGAATTAGTTTTTTTAATGATTTTCAATCATCTTAATTTAATAAGATGTTCTGCACATGTTATTTTTCTGATTTTATTATTTGGTTTGGTCTCAACATAATTTACTGCCACTATGTATGTCATTTTTCAATCTTTTTTTAGTTTGCTGGAAAACTAAGTGTATTGAGAAAGATATTTACATTTGCTTAATAATAGTGAAATTATTTTCTTTTTCAGCAATCATTAAAAAGGAAAATGTTCAATTAAATAAAATGTAGAAAATGATAAAAATAAGAAAAACAATTAGTTTTTCTTATAGAACAAATTAATCTTAGTTTTTAACATCAAATTTAAAAATTGAAGAATCATTTCTCCTCTTTACTTTTTCTTCTGCTAAATAGAAAAATATAAAATTATGAGAAGCTGGTACTAATGGTTTCATTCATGTAGGCTCTCTCTGTGACTTTGCATTATAGAAAGATCTGAAGGCCAGAACCAAGCCATTGTTTGATCTGAGAGTTCTACTAGAGTAAGTGTCACGGTAGGACACACAGGTAAGTTGACTGGATGATGACAACCATTCAGCTCTTATCATGGTCACCAAACACTCCATACCACTGTATATAATTTTGCTCCATTTGTTAGAATGAAAAGAAAGCTAATTGATACATCAAAGAATCCCACACCAACATTTACATTTTTGCTTTGCCATGCAGCATGAGAAAAAAGATAAATAGAAGGTAGAAGAACTCCATACACATTTTATATTTTTCCTTTACTTTGTCAAAGGAGAAATAATGAAATCATTAGGTTTACTGTGAAGTTCTGAGTTGAATTTTAATTTTCTTGTTGGTTTATCCATCATAGAAAAATCAGTGTATTTTCCAACATGTTATGATGTTTTTCCATTTGAAAGATGTATTGTTTCATTACAAAATGACAAGTTTGAAGCTTGGTTTAAAAGAATGCAACTACTTCATACAGGTCAGTATTCTTTATTAATAGTGTGGGTTAGAGAGACAGACATTCTCAGAAGGAGTTGGAAGGATAAAAACATGTTCTGAGCAACTATGTTCAAGCAATCTATAGGATTGTAGGACACACCAGGTTACTTTGCAGGTCGAAAGATTCATAGGTTGCATAAAGGAAGAAATAATGGTTATAAATAGAAAATAATTCTGCCTCTTGAACTAAATGTAGAGTAAATTTTGGACTCTACCCTCTAACATAGTGGTAAAGAGTGCTGATGCCCATCAGTTCAAGGTGATGAATGAATTAGAACTTTTGTTTTAAAAGACAATTTGTAAATATGTGAATATGTTGGATTACAAAGGTATTGTGTTTTATTGTATTGTTCCTCATAAAAATTAGAAAACCAGACTTGCAGATGCACATAACAATGTTCATGTTTACAGTTGCTCTGCTTTGCCAAATCACTAAATTACCTTATGAGCAAAAAACTTCAGGAATGAATTTCACATCCTTTTATCATACCAAATTCTAGGTGCCCTGTGATGGGTTGTGGTTTTTCATTGAAATAGGCCACAATTTTTAATTCCAACACATTTTTTTCTTTTTTCTCATGTATCTGTTTCATTGTAATTAAGTCTCATGGCAAGGGCTTGGCTAAATGAGCTTGGCTGGTTAGGAGGTGAGGTAAATGAACAATCTCAGCCTTGTGTAATGGGGTCTTGGTTCACCCAGAGGAGTTTTCCTGGGGACTTCTATTTTTGGACTTATATTAACTAGGATTTATTTTGTCAGGTTGGACTTTATCCAGAATAGTTTCTAATGAATAATTACTAGTTGTTCTGAAAAACCATTCCCTTTCTTCTGCTCATCACTAGTGTATGCTAATAAATATGCTGTGATTGTAGATGGCACATGATTCTCTGTGCATCTGAAGGTTTCTTCATGGTGATCTCTTCCAGAAAGCCAAGATTTGGCCTCTGGAATCTCCCCATTAGTGGGCATAGTGTCTGAGAGACTAAACAAATCCTGAGACTTAAGCTGAAATTAGGAGAATCTGTCTGCTGCATGTATTAGGGATGCAATCTTTCATTCTTTGAGTCAAAAATAGAAATATCTGGTGATTTGTTTGTTTGCTTGTTTGTTTTTGGCTGAATTAGGTTGAACTTCTTTTGTAAATGACACAGCACACATTTCATCACTTTGCTGCTATGTTAACAACACAACTGCAGTGTGGTACACAACAAACAATCTTAGGCTTGGAACTCATTTCCTTTTACTTTCTATCTTTGAATGTTTAGTCAAGTGGTCCTCTCTCCCTGGATTTCATTTTACTCATTTGGAAGTGGGAATTTATTATTTGCCCAACTCTGTAGCTATCAATGACCAAATTTGACAGAGAATTTGTGAAACATCAAACTCTTTGGATGTTGAGCTTTATTCCCATAGTTTTATGTTATGTCTTCCCTAAAACCATGGCTTGATAGAGAATGATTGGTCAATTGGCTGGGAAAGCAGAAGGGGGGTAAAAGAGCATGTGTCAGTGATTGTAGGCCAAACCTTGATCAAAAATGAGCAGTAACTTCTTTGAGGCAAGTGATGGTGCTTAAATGAAAGTAAGAAGAAATGTGCATAGCAGTTTTTTATGTTGAAAGCAACCAGTTTTTGTCTTTTTGTTAAAGACCAGCTTGTTTCCTGGCTGTTTTGTGTTTCTGTGTCAGGACATTCTGTGGGCTCCTTTCAGGAACTTGTTAAATTTTCCTGCAAATAATTAGATCAGTTTCATTCCTTCCCTGCCCACCCATTTGCATGAGAATAGAAGCACCAGATTTTGAAGAGACTCTTCTTTCCTCATTTAATATACTTTGCCAAAGTATATTATTTAATGTATCATTTAATATATAACTGCCAAAGATCAGTTGACCACAAACATGTTGCTCATTTCTGGACTCTCAATTCTTTTCCATTATTATATGTGTCAATCTTCATGCCAGTAATATATTTTTTGATAATTGTGGCTTTGTAATAACTTTTTTGGGAAGTGTGAGACATCCAATTTGTTCCACTTTCTCAAGGTGATTTTGCTATTCAACTCACTTGCAATTCCTTTGAATTTGAATACTCTTTTTTCAGTTATGCAAAAATATTGCTGAAATTTTAGAGGAACCACTTTGGATATCATGATTACTTTGAGTAGTAGGGACCTCTTAATAATATTAAGATGTTCAAAACTTGACCTTGGAATGTCTCAATGTTTATTTATATTTCTTTAGTTTCTGATTGTAGCTGTCATCTCATGTTAAATTTATTCTTAGATATTTTGTTCTTTAGATGTTATTATATAGAATTCATCATTTTGATTTTTTTTTCTTTCTGCAGGTTAAATATCAACCCACTGCTTTCTGTCCTCCATGATTTCTGATATGTAATCAGCAATTGATCTTATTGAAGATGCTATGTACAGAATGAGTAATTTCTCTCTTCCTGACTTGTTTTTAGTCTTTGGCAAAGAATAATTTATCCTGCTGTGAATCTCTTTGGGTTTATAGTATTTGGAGTCCCTTGAACTTCCTGGGTGTGTGTATTCATGTTTTTTATCAAAGTTGGGAAGTTTGGAAAGCATATGCTGATAGGCTTCACAATATCTCATAGTTATCTAAGACTCTGCATGATATTTGTCATTTTTTATTATTCTTTATGTTCCTCATGTTGAGTAATTTCTATTGACTCATCTTCAAATTCACTGATTCTTTTTCCTGCCTTTTCAAACATGCTGTTGAAACATTTCAATGAACATTAATTTCAGTTATTTTAATATTTTTCTACAGAATTTCCATTTGGCTCCATTAAAATTTTCTGTTTCATTCTTTGGTTAAATATATCATTTTATTGATTTTCTTTTATTCTTTGAATATATTTTCCTTTAGATCATTGAACTTATTTAGAAAGTTGAATTAGTGTCATTAGTTAATAATTCTAAAACTAAATTAATTCTTAATTTCCTCAAAGATATTATCTGTAACTTACTTTGTTTTTTTTTTTTTGAAGGGACCATCTTCTCCTGATCTCTGTATGCCTTGAAATTTTTTGCGTGTGGAAGTCTGGGCATATGTTTATTTTGAGGTTTTAATGCTGGGGGTCAGATTCTCCTGCTTCTCCAGATTTTGTTTTTTCTTTAATGTTGAAGGATGTAGTGGAGATGGCTTTGTGTTGAGATTCTGATTCACGACTTTACCCAGTATATATTGATTTCATAGAATATGCCAAATGGAACACTGGATTCTTCTCTGGTCTCTCTGAGTGTGTTTCTTGAGTTGACATGCCAGGTAGTTTGAAAAAAAATTCCCCTGTGTTAGTGAATTCTTCAGCATTTCCTACTTCCCCCTTAACACTATCAACAAACAGCAATGAAAATTCTTTTGCCAGTTTTACTCCAGATTTCCCAGGAGCTGTATTTTGTGTCTCAACCTCAATATTTCTCCCTGGCCAACTAGGTATTTCTCTTTTCCATGCCATTTCTCCACGTTGTTTCTCTGCCCTGTTTCTCTATATCACACAATTTATGGCTTCAGCCAAAATTAACAACCACCTTCAGTGAGTCATTCAGGAAGCAGGATTGAGTATACATAGAAATACAATAACTGGGGCCTGTACTAGGGATGTGGGCTGTTGTATTAGAAGCCTGAGCCACCTTAAAGCTCATGCCAAGGGCCTGGAGAGTACAGACAGGGACAAGTAGAAGTCTCAGAGCTTTCCCAGAACTTTTAGGTATTCATTATCCTGATTCTGCATTAGTGCTGTTTACTATTGAGAGGGATCCAGAGGTCTCGAAAGTGAAGTTCTGAAAATACTGGCTTGTTTTTCTTTTTCCTGTGTATGGGATTTCTATCCAGACATTCCTACCTTGTTATCTGTTATGTCACAGTATATTGATACTCTTTTAATTCAATGATATATTTATGAAAATTTACAGAAACTTTAAGTTTTGTTCTAAATCTATTAAAATTTACAAATACTGATTTGCTATTTTAAAAGAAGTTCAAATCATGACATAAATAAATATGAAGAGGTCTTTTAACTATCTTTTACATGTTAGGCACTGTAGAAATAGCAAATAAAATATGAAATACATTTATGTAAAATATTTATTAAGGTTAACTGTAAATCTGTGGAAATGGATCAAATTGATGGTAACAAATTATAATTAATGTAACTAACATTGCTGATTTTTAAATGTGATTGTGGCTGAAGGGGATAGTCTAGAAAAAATGAATGTTAATTGAAAGACAGCTAGAGGCTAAGCTAGGGACTGTATAATATAGTGATTCCAGTGGTAGATGAGGGTTGTTGTTAATAATATAAACACATATAATTCAGTTCAAACAAATTTTTAAACTGAATTTCATGGTTCATAAATGAGCATCCATAAACAATAAGTGTATAGTAAAAGTTATGAACTTACAAATATACGTGCATATCTTCATACAGGGTTCTCATACTTTACCAGCCATTGACACCTTGCATTTTTATCAAACAATTGTTACAAGATATAAAAGATAACTGCCAAACCATGACTACTAACTAAAGCTAATATATTATATTTGGTTTATTTGCTAGAGTATGCATTTAGATAAATATGAGCATTGTCCTTTGCAGATAGGAAAAAGAGGCACAAAAGAAATTCATGGGCTTTTCTTATTATAACAATTTTATGTGTACTTTAAGCTAAGTAAATTGGGTGAACTATTGGTTTTGATCATAGCTGGCTGACTATAAATCAAAAAATTAACTGACAGGACAAGAATTCACAATGTAATGTCTATGCTTATCAAGCATGAACCAAATTATAAATCCACTCAATTAGATAATTACAAATCATTTGATGGTTTTCATAATGCAGATTTAGAAACAGTTCAAAATTGAGAGCAAAGTATATGTCAATATTAACATTCAATTTTATAATTAAATTTTCCAAGAAATTTCATCAGAGCCTATCCAATCTCCTTATTCCTTAAATAATAACAAGAGGGTTCAAGATGGGGGTAAGGATGGTAGAGCATACAAAGAGATCTTTATTGGGCTCTGAAGTGTGCAAGGATCTGTGAATCATGTAGTTGAACATGGTTGGACCAAAGTAGAAAAACATCTGATGGGAAGAGCCAGTAGCAAGAGCTTTATACTTTGCCTTGGTAGAATTTAGGTGAAGAACACAGTAGAATCTAGAAAAGTAAATATCAGAATAAGGATGGGGGGGCAGTTAGAATGAACACAACTCCTATCACAAACACTACTTTCTCATAAGTTGATGTATCCTCACATGACACCTTGAGGACTGCTTCTAGTTCACAAAAGAAATGGTGGGCTTCTTTCTAGACATAATTGGAAAAATGAATGATATATGTGGTGGATTAGGCAATTGAGTGCACCCCCAAACCAAGGCACAATGGCCATCTGCAGGCAAAGTTTAGAATTCATAATGACCACATACCACAAAGGGACACAAATAAACATATATCAGTCATAGGCAATCAGGGTGAGGAGAATCCATTCACTGCTTGTCAGGGTAGTATGAAAATAGAACTGAATCACACAGCCAATATAGGAAATGCAGAAACAGAGGAAGGTGGAGTGATTGTGACTTTATGAAAATGAACAGAAGTAGAATAAAATATAGAGAAACATTGTTTTCACTTTTACAATTATATACATTATGGTTTGAACAGAGCACTTGAAAATCAGTTAGAAATACCAAGAAACACTTAGAATGATGCTTATACACTATGAGATTACTAGTAACCCCAACCTTATTTCCTTATATATCACTGAGTTGGAGCATGTTACCAAACTCTCCTCCTATTGTAGATTTTTGACTACTGACAATTTTCATTATTACTATTAATGATGCTGCCATAGTCATGGATATGTGGATATCATATTTCTCTCTCTGAGTCATGCAGTTGCAGGCAGAATCCTTTTTAAAACACAAATTTATACAAACATCACACACTCCACAATTCCTAGTTCTTGGAAGCCACAGAAAAGATGACATTTCCTGTTTTGGCATGATTCTAACTCTATTGCCCAAATGATACCGAGAGCTACAAGAGGATTCATTCTTACCCAGAATCCACAATGTAATGTTTAGTCATGATGGCAGCACATTATGGCTTGGTGCTGTAAAAGTAATAATGTGTCGGGCAGACAGCTGAAACTGGGTTTGGGCAATTCGAAAGACATTGTAACTGAGGCAATTGCAAGTTTAATTAGATAGTGGATGACTGAGATCAGCACCAAAATGATGAAATCAGAATCCTGCATCTAGTTTCTAGATGAACCTCAGTACACACCTTACTTCACTTAGTTCACTCTTTGAAGGATAAAGATAGGTTTCCACATTTGGAAATAATAGTCAAAAACTCATGTTAAGGTAGAGATGTATTGTGGCCCTGGCAGATGTGAGGGGAAAATCTCTAAATGGACAGAACTTTCTGGTGTCCTTGGAAACTGGCTTTCTCTGTAGAGAGAAATAGCCTGGTGCCTTTACAATGGTGGGTGTTCAAGCAATTCTTCAAGTCCCTGGAATGAGAAAATTGGACATACCAAAGCAAGGACATCCAGGAAAAAGGCATGACTTATGGAAGGACAAAATTCAGCTTATCTGTACAAGCACTGAAAATTACTCTAGATATGGATTTTCTATTCCTTCATTCATTTTCACTGCTAATGCCATCGTGGGTGTGATTTAACCGGAAATTTTATGTGCCAAAATTGGATTCCAGGTAATATATTTTGGTCTTAAAAATATAAATTATTGGTAAAGGGTACCATGACCTCATTATCATGGAATCCATCAGTTCTACTTCATACCACATCAAAGGGAAGCAGCTGGCTCAGTGGGATGATTGTCAAAAAATGTGCCTTCTCAAATACAATATCAAGATAGTCTGAGGTGATGTCCTCATAATGTTATAGCTACATTGAGTCAAAGTTTCATTTATCATGACTTATCTTCAATAGCTAGAATAAGACAGACTGGGAAACAAGTGGAAATAGTAAGAATCAAAATTTACATCACATTTTCAGTAAATGGCTTAGGAAAATTTTGAATCTTTTCCCCACAGCTTTAAATTTCTATGACTACAGTTACTTTTTCCTGCTTCTACAGTTTCCAGTAAGTGTTCCATTGAATCTGAAGCTGTGACTTTTGCTTAGCCTCCTTGGACTTCCTCTGTTGATTGATAAGGAGTCAGAGAATACAGTAATAATCTTGGACCAGCTGTAGTTTGGCCATTGATGAGGGAAACTAAAATGGGTGTATGAGGAGGAAGATGATGAAGATCAATTCATTTTATGAGCTCAACTGTACCAGTAAAGATGTTACTTCTTTCCTTATCTCCCATCTTAAATAATTGGTAGAAATTAAGGGTAACCTCTAGAAGACAGGGTGGCATGTTATTCTTTACTGAGAGAGAGAGCACATTTGAGCAGTGCTTTATGGACATTTCCAGTGACTCTCATGATGATTGTCATACTCACAAAGCCTGTCATGGTTCAGTCAGCTGTTCTTGGCAGACTACATCCACATCAGCCTAAATACTTCATAGTAAATGTTTACTCTTCAATTTTCACTTTCTGCCAGTGGTGTTCAACAGTGCCACCACTGAATGTAGGTTCTTAAGCAGCATGTGCACCTTCAGTGTTAGCCTGTAGAGTCAGGTGTTAAATGCCTTGCAATGAACTTCAATTTAGGAGAGATTGGATGCTATAAATAAATACTTTTCATGATTAATGAGGATTTCTTAGAGGCATTTGAATTATTCCTCATGATTTCCCCTGTGAGATCAACCCAAAGAACTGACCTGGAAAACACATTCTTATATTGGGTATTCTTCTTTCACTAGTTTACCATGCCCAACCCTTCCTTCCTACTCACTGGATTACATTCCATATAAACAACCTGCATTATTTTGCTGAATCAAGTTCTTGCTAGGTGAGAAACCAAGCAACACTAACTGGCCATATAACAAACACTACTACTTGGTCATAAATTCTCACAAAATTTCAAATGATTAGGCACTTCAATCCCAAGTTGTATCCAATCTACTTTGAGGAGAGGCATGCTTTGACTCACATATATTTATGGCCAGAGGCAAATAGAACTTAGGAGTAAGCTAAGCTTTACCAAGATCTAAGATATAGATCAAAAAGAGTAAAAATGAGAAATAGTCATCAGTAATTTTATTCACTCACACCATTTTTTCCAACCAAAGAGAAACATGTGGTGATGATTTTTATTAAAATGAGGTCAAGGGAAAATTTATGGAAGTCCTGAGAAAATATATAAACTTGCTATATTAGACAATATATGAAAAAGTTAATTCAGCAGTACTCTACATTTTATTTTAAAAATTGGTCATCTGGTTGGATGCTAGGAAAGATGAGAATTTAAGATAAAGAATTTTCAATCTAATGCCTTGTTAAGTTTAGCAAGATCCTAAACTGTTCACTTCTTAAGGAAAACTGATTTTTCTATAAAAGCAGAAAGAAAGCTTTGGAATATTATTCCAAATATATTGAACTGAAAAAAAAAAAAAACACATGCTTGAATAATGTTCTGGAATTGTATAAAGGTGTAAAATTATTAATGACTATATGTAATCTAAGTATCTTTTTAAAATAAATAAAAATATTTTGGAAAAGGAATAAATTATTTCCTGAACTACAAACCCCTCATGACTTTTATGGGAGTAAATTGTTTCCAAAAACATTAGGTAATCAATAACTCTCAATATGACCAGTTAATTTTATGTTAAACACTTCCCAGAATTTCCTCAGAGCCTTTCCAATCTGCTTGTTCCTTATGTTGTATATAAGGGGGTTCAAAACAGGGGTATGTATTGTATAGAATAGAGAGAGATCTTCATCTTGCTCGGAAGTGTGAAAGGATCTGGGAATCATGTAAATGAACATGGTTGGACCAAATTAAAAAAAAAGACAAAAACAAAAACATCAACATGAGAAGGGAAAACCAGGGGGCAAGAGCTTTATATGTTGTCATGGTAGAATTTACATGAAGGACAAAGAGGAATATAAAAAAAGTAAGATGCCAGAATAAGGCTGAGTGATATTAGGAAGAACACAACTCCAATTTAAAATATCTTATAATTTGATGTGTCTTAACATGAGAGCTTGAGGACTGCTTCCAATTTAGAGAAAAAATGATGGATTTCTCTTGAGATACATCTTCAAAAAGGCACGGCATATGTATTTTGGATTTGGGTAATTGAGTGCACCCCCAAACCAAGACTCAATGGTCATGTGCAGGCATACTTCAGAATTCATAATGACCACATACTGCAAGGGATTACAGAGAGTCAGATATCTGTCATAGGCAATCAGAGTGAGGAGAATACATTCACTGCTTGCTAGAATAGTATGGAATAGACCAGAGTCACACAGCCAATGTAGGAAATATATGATCTCCCTTAGAAATAATTTGTTATGATCTTTGGCACAGCTGTGGAGATAAGGAGAGATGTCCATTAGGGAAAGCTAGCTGAGCAGAAAGGACATAGGGCTGTGAAGAAGGGATCCAGAGACTGAAGGATCACCAATGCAGTGTGTCTTGTGATGGCTACAACATAGACACAGAGGATGGTGGAGATAAGGAAACCAATGTGTCTCATTTCTGTAAAGAGACCAAGGAGAGTAAAACCCACCACAGATGTTTCATCTTCCCTTCCCATGTTTTGCATAAAACCAGAGGAAGAAAGGGAGAAACATCACTGTCCACAGAGGGAAAAGTTTGCCCAATGATTGTCTGTGCAATAACATCAAGTGCCACAATTCTGTGCAATATCTAACCAGTAACTGGTTGGGAAAGAGACATTTTCATTAAACCTAATGACACAATCTAATAAGATGCACATTAAAGGATTAGTTTCTGCCCTCATGTATTGAGACACAAAATTGAAATATTGAGTTGTTTGGAATGTAGCCATTTGATATATGAAGATATTTTGGATGAATTTAAATTTCTGGGTGCTTCTAAAAACAATCCTTAAAAGGCCAGCATACTACATTCATATGAAGATGAGCCTAAACTTAAACTTTTCAACGTGTATCTTATTAGAACTTATTCTGTTCTCCTATTTAGAAAAACTTTAGGTTTTCTTGGTAATCTAATTCCCTATGTATTTGAACACTTTCTCCACACACATATTTCATACCCATCTGAATCTGTTTTGTATTAATTGTACAGTTTTGGCTCATAAAAAACTACAACAGAATTTTGTATGAAGTAGAATTGCTTATTCCTTATCTTTCCATTAAAAAAAAATACATTCCCCTTTTGCTCAGGAGAGCATCTAGGAAACATAATGATTTTTTCATTTCTCTTCTAGTTTTTAGACTACTAAAAAGGCATGTTCAATGCTATCACAAGGAGGTCCCCATAGTTTCATTGAAAATTGCTTTTTCACTGACATTGTACTGTGGCTTATCCACAAGGGCAGCAGCAGGTAGTTGTTTGACCTGGGAAACTCTTTGCTGTAGGAGGCATGGTAAGGCACAATGTTTAGGCATCTGGCAGCTTACACTATTATCCTCATTTTATGGTCACCAGAATATCTCAATACAATTGTTTATATATATTTTCTACATTGTATAATGAGAAGAAAATGATTGCTAGATTTCTTGTGAAGTCTCAAAGTCAGTTTGCATGTGATTGCCAGTTGGTCATTTTTGGTATAATCCAATGTGTTTTCCAACACACTTTCCTGCCTACAAGTTTGAAAGGTGCATTGTTTAATTTCCAAATATTAAATCTGACTACATCTATTTAAATGAACACAGCTTCTTCAATATGGTGTTCAGCATATTGAAATAATAATGAAGGTTAGGAAAGAAAAGGTCAAGATTTCTTAGAAGAAAAGAGAATGAAGTCCAATTTACCCTTAGTCCCTGCTAGACGTAGGCAATGTTCTGCGTTGTCAGACTTTAAAATCGATGCACTTCCCAACATCCTATGCTGTTCTGCAATTCAATAGGTTCAAAAATTTCTTAAAGAGAGGTATGGTGAGTATACTAAAAAATAAGGTCCACATATTTAATGTCATTAAAGGCATCCTAATATTTGATAAATTAAGTCAAGAGACAGGAAGTTCTTTAGTGCAGCAATGGTTAATAAGTCAGAACTGTCAATATAGAAGAACATCCAGAAATAAGTGATCTTGTTGGATTAAAAAGTTAAATACATTATGACCCCTACATTGTTACACTAGACTTGCAAATAAGCCTGCATACCTTCCAACTGACTGCTGCCTTGCTGTGCCTCTTCAAAAAATTGCTTAATAAACATAGTTATAGAAATAATATTCATTTCTAATTCTCATTCCACATTCCTGAAGCCCTGGGGTATGTTGTATGTTCTTATTGAAATAGACCTTAATATGTTCCTTCAGGTAAGCAGTTTTCACCTTTTAACCTTAATCTGCTTCATTGCACCTTGAATTCTATAACTAAGAGTGGCAAATGAGATTGGCTATTTAGGATGTGAGGTGAATGAACTAAGACATACATAATCAAGGAGCTTTGTGAGCCCGGTGGAGCCTCTTCAGGAACTATTATACTTGGCTTTCATTATTGAATTTATTTAATCAGGTTGAGGTCCTGAAGAATAATTTCTAATGGACAATTACCATTATTTTGAGAATAATTTCTCCATCTTGTTCATCACCAGCATTTTCTAATTATGCTGTGACTGTAGATGTTGTATGATCATTAGTGTATCTTGAGACTTCTAATTAGTGCTTTCTTCCATTCTGTCAGGAAGTCCTTACTTAGAGAGCATAAATTGTGACAGTTTAAATGAATCCCCATAATATTGTTGAAAATAGAAGACTCTCTCTCTTACAGGTATTTGGGGAGCAATCTTGACAAAAGCAAAGATGTGAAGGCGATTGATTGAAGGCCATTCCCTTATAGTCATGTTATATATTTTTCAGCTTTTGTAATTGTGTTGTTTCAATAATTGTTGGGGTAGTTTAATACAAATTACACTGTTATATGGGAAATTGGAAATTATTTCAGGTACTGAGTGAACATTTGGTCTTCAGAGACATATTGATTATTTTTTAATTCAATGAATTATTTATGAAACTTTGTTAGAATTTCAAAGATGAGCTAAACATCTATTCAAATTTCAAAATATTTACAGTCAATACTTTTAAATATTTATAAATCATGGCTTAATATAAATATTCATATGAAAATTTTTTCACCATTTTTTACATGCAAAATTCTGATTAAGGATTGGTTTATATTATAAATCAGAACATATTGATTTGAATGTCTCAAATACTACACATTTTCTAATGCATATGGAAAAATTTAAAATTAAGAAATGTCATTATAGAAGACTAGAGTCCATAATAAAGAGATATTTGATAAATCTGGAAGATTAACTGTTTAACTTTAAGAATAGTGTCTACATTGAACAGAAGTGAGTGAGATACTTGGAGAGATTGGGATTTGTGAAAATAAATATAGGTAGAATAATAATAGATAATTGTTGTTTGACTTGCACTTTTATACATTATCATGAAATAAACTACTGTTGGTAATCTACTGTGAAATAGTAGGAAATACTTCGAGTGATTCTCATACATCATAAGGTTGGTATTTCCCCAGCCTTTATTTCTCAATATACCAACAATATATCAACAAGCAGTTTTCACATTTAAGGTGTTTCAATAATTGTAAAAAATCATTTATTAGCAAAGATGCTTTGTTAAGTATGATCATACATGAATGTCATGCTGAACTCTGAGTCACACATTTGCTTACAGCATCCCCTACTCAACCTGATATTTGATTACTTATTTATGCAAAGACATCACCCCTCACAGTTGCTATTATTTGGATGGAATGTAAAGAAGGTCAGTTCCCTGTTTGGCAGAGGATCAGCTCAGCTATTGAAATCATGTAGGGAGACACATGGGAATTTAATTGTGCTCAAAATCTATGACCTAACATCTAGTCATGAGAAAGGTTTGGTGCAGTGAATGAGCACTGTCTTGGAAAGTGAGAGGGGAAATTGGGTGGGGAAATTCTACAGACATTATTCCTGCAGCAATGGCAGAATTCATTGAAGCAGAAGGCTAAGATAAGCATCATAATATAAAAAAGAATCCTTCATTCACTTTTTAGACTTACCTCAGTTCACAAAAAATCTCCCTCACCAGTACATTGTTTGAAGGAGAGGCTAGGTTTCCTTGAAAAAATACTCTGCAATTTCAAAGCAAGAACAAACATATTACATTCTACTGTCATTTCCTGGGATGGGGGAGTCTAGTTAGAGAAATGTAGAGATGTGAGGGCTGCTATTTATAGTCTCTAATGACACTGACAATGTGTGTGTAAACAATCTTCGGTTCCCCATAAAAACAGGAATGATTTAGATCAGATGCAAGTGGACTCATGGACCAATCTTTTTGCACAGTAGGACTAGCATTATTAAAATACACCTAAATTAAGATAGATCTCCTTAGCCACTGAAATAAACTTATCATTTATTCCCTGGAATGGCCATAAGTCTCACTGAGGTAGTAAGAAACAATTGGAAGGCCTTGAAATTGATCACTATTCATATATACCAAAAAAAGCCACCCTGTATTTTAGGATGAATTGTATGAATTGTAATGACTAACACTACCTTTGGAAAATTAAGAATGAAATTCTCTGCATGGACAATGGTTTGCAGTGTCCTTGGTCACTTGCTTTTTATGGAGACAGAAATAGCTAGAGTCCAAGGCTGTACTGGTTGCATAGACAGTTGATCAGGGCTCTGAAATGAGCAAGATTGGAAGCACCAAAGCAAAGATACAGACTCATGGAGTGGTAAAATATAGCCCATCTGTACAAGAACTGATAAGTACTCTAGATGTGGCTTTTCCCTCCCTCTTTGAGGATTCTCTATCAGTACCATTATCTGTATGCTTAAACAGGAAATCTGTTTTACCATAACTAGATCCAGGATAAAACAACATTGAGAAAGGGACAGACATGCAATGGTGACAAATGGGCAATGTTGATCCTTTTATGGCCATGGAATTCATCTCCCACCATATGCCATATCATATGGAACCAATTAGCTTAAGGAAATGACAAGCTGGTCTGCCAATGGTCCAGGTGAAGTGCCATGTCAGAGACTTTCTATCATGTTTGGAGCAGTGTCTTACATGTTGCAATATATATGTTGAGTCAGGTCCTGACTAATATATGTTCCTAATAGCAAAATAAGGCAGACTCGTGACCATGTGGGAGAAGAAAGCCCCCTTAATGTAAATGATTCACCTGAGTAAACTTTACTCCCTGTCTCTACAATATTAAGCTCTATGGCTTACAGTCCTGTTTCCTGCTTTTAGGGTTTCTAATATGGGTTTCCCTGAATCTGAATCTGTGGCTGCTCCCTGGTCACTGTGGGTTAATCATCCTATGTTGATGGAACAGCAGGGAGGGAATACAATGATAATCTTTAACCAGTTGAAATCATGGCCAATGATGAGGAAATCCTTTTAAGGGGGAAGATGATGAACATCCAAGGAGTGTCATAGAATCACCTGCAATATCAGAGTTTTAATTTTATCTCTTGCCCTCCCTTGTCAAGTCTCTGGTGGAGATTGTAGTTGGACATCTGTTGGAATACAGGGTTGAGGTTAGGTATTGTGGAGAGGAAGAGCTGATCTGAACAATACAGAGAGGACCATGCCAAGTACCCTATATAATGTAACTAACATGCTTAAATCTCTCCAACAATCTAGCCTTTTTTCAGTGGACTGTTCCCTGCAAGTTTCTTTCACTTCACCCTAAAGTTATTTCATCTCGGTGTACACTGCTCATCTTTCCTTTCCCCCTCAGGTTTTGAGAGTGCCACCTCAGCATATGTAAGATACTGATGATAGTTAGTAATGATGTTTTGACAGTGCTCTTTCATAGTTTGTAATAATTGTTTCACAACAATGCAAGGTGCTCGTGGTTGGGAAATGTATGGGAGCCCTGTAAGATGATGTGCATATTTATTTTGTAAGTGAAAAACTTTTAATCTGTACTTATTGGTTATGAATGTTCATGTATGAGTAATAAACATCAATAAAAAGTTCTAAAAAGTAAAAAGTAAAAAAAAAAATAAGTGCAGAAATTCTGGAATGAAATCTCTCTTGCTTGGGTTGTTTTGCCAAAGAATCACTTGACTAAAAAGAAGCACATGTAATTAAATAATCCATTGTAATTTTGCAATTACAATCTTAAAATTGTGTCTCTTAAAACTTAATCTAAATTCCATTCCAATATACTGTTCATGTACCCTAAAATCTCATATTAATGGGCTGCTTTATAATCTATTGCAGCTACTTTTAATCAATGTCATTAACAGTTAGAAAAAACAGGTGCAGAAGAAAATCATGGACTAGCCCTTTTGTACTTAATTTATGTCTAATTATTGCTAAGCACATCAGATACATTACTTTTTTTCACAGCCATTTGGTTTTAAATCTAATACTTAATTACTGAAATAAAATATAACAAAGAGTGGCTACATTTATTAAGCACAACCAAATTATATAACCATCCAATTATGTAATAAACATATTTGAATATTTTAATATTCCTCACATAGAATTAAATTGAAAAATCAATAAATATGTCCTGATACACAAATAAGAAATGTAATTGATGGCTGGAGATTGTTACTAGAATTTCTAAAATGTCAGAGAAACCCAATATTACAATCCTACCTTAGAAACAGACTTTTCTCAAAATTTTCCTCAGTACCTCTCCTACATCCTTGTTTCTTAGGCTGTATATGAGAGGGCTCAACTTGAGGGTAAGGATGGTATAGAATACAGAAAGTCCTTCATCTTGCTCTGAAGTGTGCAAGGATCTGGGTGTCATGTAAATGAACATGGTTGGACCAAAGTAGAAACACACAACCATTAGATGGGAAGAGCAGGTGGCGAGAGCTTTATGCTTTGCTTTGACAGAATTTAATTGGAGAACACTGAGGAAGATAAAAATGTAGGAGGTCAGAATGTGTCCAAAGGGGGTAAGGACCAATATGAATCCAGATATAAACTCTACTCTTTCATATATTGAAGTGTCCTCACATGACAGCTTGAGGACTGCCTCTAGCTCACAGAAGAAATGGTGGACTTCTCTTGAGCCACATCTAGGATAGTGCATTGTATATACGGTTTGGACTAAGCCACTAAGTGCCCCCCCTACCCATGACATAATTATCATCTGAAGGCAAGTTTCAGGATTTATAATAACCATATAACGTAAAGGATTACAAATAGCCACATAGCGATCATAGGCCATCAGTGTGAGAAGAATGCATTCACTGCCTGTAAGGGAGGAATAGAAATATATCTGAGTCACACAGCCAAAATATGATATATCTGTTGTTCCTGAGAAAAAGTTAGTAAGCATCTTCGGCACAATTGTTGAGATGAGAGAGATGTCTATGATGGAAAGCTGGCTGAGCAGTATGTACAAGGGGCTGTGAAGCAGGGGATCCAGAGAGATTAGGAGCACCAAGATGGTGTTTCCTGTGATGGCCACAACATAGATGAGTAGAATGCTTCCGAAGAGGAAACCAGCATGCCTCATTTCCAGGGAGAGTCCAAGGAGGGTAAAACTCACTACAAAAGTATCATTTTCTCTCCCCATATTTTCTGTACATCTACAGAAGCAATAGTAGAAATACATTATTGTATGACTGGACACAGTATTTAAAAATATAACTTTCTATTAATTGATTCTGGTATAAAGTCTAGTGTCATGTATCTATCCTAAATATGTCCAAGATGTATGGGAGAACAAACTTTACTTAACCTTTGATTTAATCATTATATATAAAGATGATATCTAAGAAGATAAACATTAAAGAGTGATCCTAAAATGTTCCTTCTTGCATTCATGAATTAAGACATAAATTACAAATGTTGAATCATCTAGAAATTGCCAAGTAAATATGAGATTGTTTGGATGAATTCCAATTTCATTGGCCACTTTTAATTACTCTGCATAAATAGCCAAAATAGTCCATCAATATAGAAATGGTCATAAACTTCTTAAACTACTCAGGCTGTCCTTCTATGTGAATATTTTCTGTTTGGCAGCTTGGAAATAACTTGGATAATTTTTATCACTAATTTCCTCTGAATTTGAAGAGTTACTCCTCGCAAACTTCTCCACAACTATTTGAATCAGTATTTGCATTAACCACATATTTATTGTTTTTTATAAAGTACAAAAACTTTATACTCGCTCAACATTCCTGTCTCTTAGGAGAGGATCTGCAAAGCATAATTGTTATTTTATTAATATCTTCTGCATTCTGGGCTGCTAACCAGGAAAATAAAATATCATGTGAGTTAACTGCCAATGTTTAATTGAAGGAGACTTTTGGTCTGACTTTTTACCATGGCTTGAACAGAGGTCAACTCCAGGTTTTTGTTTGACCTGAGAGATCCATTGGGGTAACTGTCATGAGAGGACACAAAGTTTCAGTGATTTGGTAGTTGGTATGCCCAGATTTTTAAATTATAATCTCTAGAAAAATTCCATTCCACCCCTCATATATTTGCTCTATCTTGTAGAAAATGACGTAAGAAAATTTTACATTTACTGTGAAATTTCAGAGAGTTTGGATTTGCTTATTGCTTCATCCTTTTTGGAAAAAGCCCCTTTATTTTCCAACACTTAAAGCTGTCTTCCAAATTGAAAGGTGCATTTCCAGTAAGAAAACACTTCCAGTTCTGTTTATGTGAACAGTCAACTTACCATTATTCAGAATATTGTACTAATAGTAAAGATTAGAAAAGGAGAGTTCAAGTGTTTTTAAGAATAGGAATAAGATTTAAAAAGCCCGAGGCCCTGCTATATCCAGAGTACTCTAAGACCTTAATGAGCATCTGCATTTCCCAACAGACCATGTTGCAATGCAGTTTGAAAGGTTGCATAAAATGGGAAAAGTGACTTTAACTAGGAAAGCTATCTACATCTTGAATGACATGCTATGAATTTGAACTTTCTATTATTTAGGGTTTAGAGTAGAACTTCTTGGGACAGGTCATATAAGTGAATTAATTGGAACTCTTGCTAAAGGTATCCAGAAATATGCTATGATGTTGGATTATAAAACAAAATGCATCATATCCCTCTTATATCATTATTAAGCCAGATTTGTAAACAGACAGGACAACCTGTCCATTAAATCTCCTCTGTTTTGTCTCTTCATTGCCTTACCATATAAACAAAATGCTGTAGAAATATCTTTCATGCTCTAAGCTGATTCCACATTCTAGATACAGTCGGGTGTGTTGCAGTTCATCATGGTAAATGGCTACAATTTGTGTCTACATTTTCATGTTGCTTGCCTTATTGCATCTTGAGTTCCATTAAATAGGAGTGTTTAAATGAGCTTGGCTATTAAGTAGATGAAAGAAGAATCCCAGGCATGTGCAATGGGCACTCCCAGAGGAATGCCCTCAGGGACTTCTATCTGTAGCCTTTAATTATAGACTTTATATTGCCATTTTTAACTTCTCCAAGAATAATTATGAATGAATAATTATTACTTGTTTTGAAAATAACTTTCCCTTCCTCCTGCATCACCATAATCTTTAAATAATTTTGCTGTGACTATAAAGGGTATAAGATTCTCTATGCATATTAAATATTTTGTTATTATCTCATGATGCCAGGAACCAGTCTCTGGAAGACCCACTTTTTGTGGGCATAGTGTATTAAGACTTAACTTTCTGCCATAATCATGTTGGAATTAGAAGATCCTCTCTTTTACAATTATTAATGAAGCATTCATTCATTCTATATATACAAAAGGGAAATATCTGGAGATCACTGATTAAATATCAATGAGGATGTGTATCCTTTATTACAAAAACCTGGGAAAAATAGAATTGAAGCTTTAAAGCACATTTTAAAATATCCTTAGAAATCAATATTCTTCATTTTATAAGGATCCATGTAACTTTTTTATCACTTAAAGCATAAGCAATAAAAATAGAAGCTGATGATTTTTTAAAATTTATTGAATTATATCACTCATACATTAACATACATAAACAATAAGTGTATACCAATAGTTGTGAACTTACAGACAAACATACATAACATCATACAAGGCTCTCATACTTCACCCTACCACCAATAACTTGCATTGTTGTAAAACATTTTCAACTAATGATTAAAGAGCATGCTCAAAATATTACTGCTAACCAAAGTATTTTTCCCCAACCCACCCTATTATTTTTCTATCATTTTTACATGAACATAAATAAAAATAAGTGCATAGTAAAAGTTGTGAACTTACAAAGCAAACATGCATAACTTCATACAGGTGTCCCATACATCAACCCTCCACCAACACCTAATATTATTGTAAGACATTTGTTAAAAATTATGAAAGATCTTACTATTAATTATAGTCCTTTTCTTATATTTGGTGTATTTTTCCCCAAACCCATCTTATTATTTTTTAAATATATAATTAAATGAGAGAAGTTGTAAACTTACAAAACAATCATGCACATGTGCAGAATTCCCAAACAATACCCCTCTATCAACACACCTACATTGGTGAAATATTTGTTACAGATAATGAGATGATATCATGCAACTATCACCAGGTCCACAGTGTACATTTGGCACACACTTTCCATACTCCATTATCAAAAAATACATCTTTGGCATAGATGCAAGAATATTACATTATTACTATTAATCACACTCCATAGGTCACTCCAGTTGTATTTTTCCAATGCTTCTCCACATTCCCACTACCCTGCAATACTGATGTACTGCTCTAGCTCCCAAAGACACTCTTGCTTCTGTGCCATCAACCACAACTTGCATCCATCTCTGGGTTTACTGTGCTATTCAGTCCCTATATTATTCTCTAGCTTTCTGTCAATTGGTATTTACATTCCTAGACTACCATTTTCAGCCACATCCATATTAATAAAACAGTTCTTACTCCCTATAAAGTGTTACCATCAACCCTGTATATTTCCACACTTTTACTGTAAAGCTAATTAAAACTTCCACATACATTAAATATCAGTAGTCCATTTCAGTCCTCCTCTTACCTCCTTTAAGAATCCACCACCTACCACCAGGACTTGAAGATATTTTCATACATTTTCTTCTAGAAGTTTTATGGTTCTTGTTTTCATATTTATATTTTTTATTCATTTTGAGTTACTCTTTGTATAGGGGGTGAGATAGGGGTTCTCTTACCTTCTTTTGCTACAGATTCCAATTTTCTCAGCACCATTTGTTGAATGGACTATTCTGTCCAACCTGGGTGGGTTTGACATTCTAGTCAAAAATCACTTGATCATAGATGCTAGGGTCTGTATTTTAACCATCAATTCATTTCCATTGGTCTATGTTTCTGTCTTTATGCCAGTACCATGCTGTTTTTACCACTGTAGCTAGGTAATATTACTTAAAGTCTGGAAATGAAAGTGTTCTAACTTTTCTTTTCCTTTTTGAGATGTTTCTGTCTATTCAAGACTCCTTACCCTTCCAAATAAATTTGATAATCATGTTTTCCATTTACTTTAAAAATGCTGGTGGAATTTTTATCAGTATTGTATTTAATCTGTATATCAATTTCGGTAGAATTGACATCTTAATGATATTTATTCTTTCAATCCATGAGCATGGAATATTCTTCCTATTATTTGTCTTTTTTGTTTCTTTAAACAATGAGTTGTAGTTTCTGAATACAAGTGCTTTATATAGATGGTTAAGTTTATTCCTGAATATTTGAGTTTTAACTGTCATATTTTATTTTCACACTCTTTTGACACTTTTAGTTACTTGTGTTGATATAACCTTCATTTCTAGACTCTCTTCCAGGCCTCTCTCAACTGTCTTTTCTTTTCAGGCTGTAGCACACCCTTTAGTATTTCCTGCCAAGCAAGTCTCTTGGTTACAAACTCTCTCAGATTCTTTTTTTCTGTGAATATTCTAAACTCGCCTTCATTTTTGAAAGGCAATCTTGCTGGATATAATATTCTGGGCTGGACATTTTTCTCTTGCAGTATCTTAGATATATCATACTGCTGTCTTCTTGCCTCCATGGTT
Organism: Tolypeutes matacus; assembly: GCA_026826555.1. NCBI lineage: Eukaryota > Metazoa > Chordata > Mammalia > Cingulata > Chlamyphoridae > Tolypeutes > Tolypeutes matacus. The sequence goes on along the minus strand of JAKSZT010014497.1, from coordinate 1,382,503 downwards.
TCTGGTGAGAAATCAACACTTAATCTTATTGGGTATCTCTTATACATTATGCATCACTTTTTTCTTGCTGCTGTCAGAATTCTCTCTTTGTCTTTGACATTTGATGTTCTGATTTGTATGTGGCTTGGAGTTGGTCTATTTGAATTTTTTCAGATGGGAGTACATTGGGCTTCTTGGACATGGATATCTGTGTCCTTCAATAGGGTTGGGAAATTTTCTACCATTATTTCTTCAAATATTCCCTCTGCCCCTTTTCCCTTCTCTTCTCCTTCTGGGACATGCATGATATGTATTTTTGCATGCCATTTTCTGCCCTTTATTTCCCTAAGAACTTGTTCAAGTTTTTCCAATCTTTTCTTCATCTGTTCTTTTGTATGTTCACTTTCAGAGGCCATTTCTTCAAGCTCATCAATCCTTTCTTCTGCTTCCTCAAATCTGCCATTATATGATTCAGTGTATTTTTAATTTCATTTATTGCACCTCTCATTCCCATAAGATCTGCTGTTTTTATATGTATGCTTTCAATTATTTCTTTGTGCTTATCCAATGTCTTCTTAATATCCTTGATTTCTTTAAACATCTCATTGAATTTATTAAGGTGATTTGTTTGAACATCTATGATTAGCTGTCTCAACTCCTTTATGTCATCTGGAGGTTTATATTTTTCCTTTAATTGGGGCATATCTTCCTGTTTCTTGGTGTGGATTGTAACATTTTGTTGGTGTCTTGGCATCTGGCTTACTAGAGTACTTATTCTGGATGCAGTATTTCTCTTTATTTTATGGTTCACTGCCCTTTCTCTCTTACTGGTTGTGTAGTAGAAGTCAAGGATGCAGCTGATGCTATAAGCTGTGAAAGCTCAAGCTACCCTCATTGCCCTAAGGACCAATGAAGCTTTTTCCAACTTTCTCCTTTTCCAGAGGTAGGGACAGAGGCAGAGTTGTGTGTAATAATACAACTAATGCAGGTTTAGATTGAGGTTGCCCAGAGAGACTGATGAAGCTTCATGCCCCTTTCTTCCCTGCCTGAGGCAGAGATGGAGTTTCAGATGTGGGCAGCAACCTATGCAGTGCAGGTCCAAGATGACCAAATTTGCCCCAGTAGTCTTCAGTCATTCAGTCTGTGCCAGGTAAATGTGCCTGAAGTTACCTGGATGGGCTTGTGCAGGGCCCATCAGCTTCCTCCTTGTTAGAGTTGGGGTTGAAGCTTAGGCTAGGGCTGCAGGTCAATCTGGGTGAAAGAAACCAGTCCCTACCATCACTGTGATTTTCAGACAGCCTGGCTACCCCTCATTCTGGGGTGGAGTCAAAATGGCAGCCACCAGCCTCCTTCTACTTGGAAAGGCTCAAATTTCAGCTGTTCTTAGGGTTATACTTTAGACAGCATAATTTACTAATGTAGTTGAAATCAGTGGCCAACCATCTATTCCTCCCCTATTTTTTGGAAATGGAGCTTCCAATTCCTGCCACAGAATAGCTCCTTGGGTGGCTTGCACTGCCAAGGTAGGATGATCACAGGCCTCACAGCATGGCCTGTAGTTTCCTGGAGGGACTGTTACATCTCCCCTCAGCTTTCTCCATTCCTGATATGGGCCTGGGGCTCAGACTAGAGCAGCAATCTGATCTAGATGGAAAGAAGCCAGTACCTTCCAGCACTGTGATTTTCTGTCATCCCTGCTTCCCCTCATGTCAGGTGCAGAATTAAGATGGTGGCCACAGGCCACTTGCTGACTCCAACAGGTTCAAACTTCAGCCATTCTTAGGATTATACTTAAGCCTGCTAAATTTACTAATCAGTAGCTGAAGTTGGTGCCCAGCTGTCTCTTCCTCTCCCAATTTGGGAAGTGGAGATTTCAATTCCAGCTGTGGAACCGCTTGTGCCTCCAGTGGAAGATGGGCACCAGCCTCTGTGGCATGGATTGCTGTACTTATGAATCTTTTCTGCAAATGGGCAGTCTCCTACTTCCATTCTTTCAAGGATGTTGCAGGATGCACTTCTGGTCTCCTGGAGCACCCAAACAAGTGCTCTAGATAGCTCTGGAAGATCACCAACTGCCCTGTAGCAGGAGCTGATTCTAGGAGCTCTTTATTCTGCCACCATCTTGCTGGTTGTCACAGCTGATGATTTTTTTTGTAGTTTTCCCTAACATATTTTTAGATAATTTCTTCATCTCTTCTAAACAAAATTGTAATATTCAAATCTAAACATGGTTTTTTAATGAGTATATATAATAATCAGTATTTTATCTGGTCACTAAATCTGAAATTAAATTTTACAAATATATAACTATGAAACTAAACAAAAACTAAACCACTCAACAGCTAGAAAAAGTTACTTTTTTACATGTCAAGAATAAGCATAATGTTGCAAGGACAAACATTCCTGATTAGTCTTCACTCTAAATGTGAGATATGAATTGCAAATTTTAGCAACCTCTCCAGCCTATAAATGAAATAAATTTCTGACTCTACAGCAAATGTGTGCCTAAAGCATAGGTCTCTTCTGGTTCGGTTTCTAATTAACTAGCAAGTGTCTGGGTAATTCTAAGCTCTAAGTGAATATGTGAATAATAAGTTAATTATTAAGTTATTATCTTATGAAGAGCTTTGTATTAAAGCATTTATTTTCACTTCAATTTCATTCACAGAAATTTAATGAATATCTGTTGATTTTATTTGATAAAGTGCAAGAGCACAATTTTTCAGGGAGTTATAACTGAACCTGTGAATTGAAGTAACTTAGAATTACTGTTCTACAACCAAAGATTAAGCTATTTTTTGTTCTTTCCAGAGAATTTCATTGATTAGAAGGTCATCAAATTTATAATTTTCAAATACATTCTGGCATTTAGGATTCATTACCAAATCCAATCCCTGTAATTTTAGCCTCATATAATTATTTTTCATAAATATTCCCAAATATTTTCATTTCAGGGCATATATTGTTCTGAATATTAATTTTGCATATAGAATATTTTAGATTAACTTTGCATATTTGTAGTTATTTCCATTTAATAATTTGTACCTTTAGTTGGTACCAATCAAAGAATTGTAATCAAGTTGGTAAGCAAGGAATATAGTTGATTATTACCATCATTGCATACAAATTTGAGTACATATAAGTGGACTAAGTGTTCAGAGCATAGTGCTCAGAATACCATGCTATTTATTATGATCTGAATTTAATAAATAACTTATCCCAAAATGAATATACCAAATTATTTAAAGTGAATTAGCCCTTTATAAAAATGGAAGAAGAAGAAAAACTGTGGGAAAAAAAAGCAATTTCAATTAGGCTAAAAGATACAATATCAGAATCATTAGGATATTATTTCATTTGATTAGTAAGAATTTGAAACTGCATAGTTGAATCCATGTGTTAGAGCAGGTACATAAAGTGAATTATGTATAGAGACATCAAATATAAACTAAGGAGTGGTTGTGACAGGGTATTTTAATGAATAAAACCATTTAATATAATTAGAATTTTAAATTTTTATTGTGGCAATAAATATATAATACAAAATTACCCAACTTGGGAGCAGATGTGGCCCAAGTGATTGAGTGTCTGCTTATGAAATGGGAGGTCTCAGGTTTGATCCCTGGTGCCTATTAAAAACAAAAAATGCCAGCAACAACAACAACAACAACAAAACAACTCAAGGGAGCTGATGAGGCTCAATGGTTGGTCACTGGCTTCCCACCATAGGAGGTCATGGGTTCAATCCAGCCTTGGTAACTAAAAACAAACAAACAAACAAACAAACAAACAAAAAAGAACAATTCTCATTTTAAGCACTTTTCATCTGCACAATTCAGTGGAAGAAATAAAACTCACAATTTAGTGCTAACATCAACACCAACCATTACCAAAACCTTTTTATCACCAACAGAGAAACTCTTTACCCATTAAGCAATAACTCTCCATTCCCCTCATCCAGTCCTGCTACACTGTAGTCTACTTTCTGTCTTTATGAATTGTGATATTCTATATCATTCAAGCAATTACGTCATACAGTATTCGCCTATTGTGTCTGGTTTATTTCACTCAAGATGTGCAAGTTTCATCCCTGTTTTATTATGTATCAGAACTTTATTACTGAATAATCCATGTATGTTCAAACCACAGTTTTTATCTAAATATTTGTTTATGGGCATTTGGGTTACTCTCCTTTTGGTTATTGTGAGTAGTGCTGTATCAATATTTGTTTGAAATATGATTTTCAACATGATTTCCAGTATATAAATAGAACTAGAATTGACAGAACATGTGATAATTTTGAGTTTAACTTTTTTAAGAACTGCCAAAGATTTTTCCAGAGTGCTTACATCATTTTACATTTTTATCAAAAAAAAAGTGTCGAAGTGTTCCTACTTTTCCACAAATGTGTCAATATTTATTTTCTCTTTTATTAAAAAATTATCATTTTAGTTTGTGAAATAGCATTTAATTGTGGTTTTACTTTCCATTTCCCTCAGGACTAATGAAATGAAGCATCTTTTAATGTGTTTGTGTGTATATTTGTATGTCCATATGTATTTTCTCCTTTGGAGAAATGTTTCCTCAAGTACTTTGACAAATTTTAAGTTAGGTAGGTTGTATTTATCTTGTTGAAATGTCGGATTTCTTCATATATTGTAGATTTTAATCCTTATCAGATATATAATTTTAAAACTATCAGCTCTCATTCTGTAGGTTACTTTTATTTTTTGATAATGTCTTTTATTCACAAAATTTTTGTTTTGTTTGTTATTATGTGTAATACCAAATTTATCTATTTTTGTTGTTTGTTATTATGTGTAATTTCTATGAACAGTTACTAATTACAATGTCATGAATATTTTGTCCATTGCTTTCTTTTCAGAGTTTTATGGTTTTAGCACATACTAAGGCCACAGACAGTTTGATGCTATTTTATGAATCCCATCAAGAACTAGACTATGTTCTTGGGCAAGTACACACCCTGTGGGTATGGGAACATTTTTCTCTCTTTTTTTTAAAGGATGTACCAAAGATTGAACCCAAGACCACATACATGGGAAAGCTGCCACTCAATCATGGAGATACACCTTCTCCCCATGGCACCCTTATGATTAAACTACTTCAGAGAAGCATGACTCAGCTTGGGTCTCTGTCCACTTACTAAAACTTTATATAAATGGAGGCACAGAAAGAGAAACAAAGAGAAAGGAATCTACCATTTGATCCTGCCATGTGAGTGAACACTCAAGGATATCTATCAAAGCTTAAGCATGAAGCCCCCAAAGGGGATGGGCCCATGGAGCAGCTCAAGGTTGAAGAGATGAGCCTAAGCCTGATAGCCCAAAACTGAACTTGGTAAGAAATTGGAGCAGCTGAGACTGAGAAAACAGGCCAAAAGAGACAAGCCCTGTGTCTATATGCCCACAGATGGGCTCTGGGAGATGTTGAGCCTGGGGAGGAAGGCAGAGTCCTCCACAGAGATCAGACACTACCTTGCTTTCCCATGTGGTAGGACCCTAGGACCACCAGTATCTGACTTTGGTGTGAAAGCATCTCTGCTGATGCCTTGATTTGGACATTCCATGGCCTCAGGACAGTAAGATTTTATCCTAAATAAAATTCCCATTATAAAAGTAAGCCCATCTCTGGTACTTTGCATCAGCAGCCCTGTGGCAAACTAAGGACATATTTCAAATTTGATTTAGATTTTATATATGGTGTGAAGTGGGAGTTGACTTTCATTCTTTTTCATGTATATATAACATTTTCTCAGTACCATTTGTTGAAGGGAATGTTCATTCCTCATTGAGTGGATTGGGCATTATTGTTGAACTCCATTTCATCCTAGATGTGGGTGTTTATTTCTGGTCTAGCAATCTATTTCATTGTTCTCTCTTTGTACTTATACCAGGATATAATTTTGTGATTAATGTAGTTCTCTTTTCAGTTTGGAAACAAGAAGTGTGAGTCTTCCAACTTTGTTGTTTTCAAGATGTTTAGCTAATAGCAGTCCCTTTTCGTTCCATATGAATTTGAATCTTCATTCTTCCATTTCTTCAAAAAAAAAAAAAAAAAGCCTGCTGAAAATTGATCGTGTTTGCATTGACTGGTTAATTGTTTGGGTGGTATTGACAACTCCACAATATTAATTCTGTGAAGCCAATGAACATGGGATTCCTTTCCTATTTTTCAAGAGGCATTCAAATTATTTCCTCAATGCTTTGAAGTTTTCAGCCTCTGAGTCTTTATTCTTTTTAATATTTATTCCTAAAGTGTTTTATTTTATAGATGTTATTGCTGGTAGAATATTTCCCTGATTTCATTTTGGGTTGTTCTTTGCTATTGTAAAGAAAGACAACTCATTCTTGCTTTTTGATATTGTAACCACAACTTTGCTAAATATGATTAGCTGTAGTAATTTTCTTGTGTAATCGTTGGGGTTTTCTATATATCACAAGACGTCCTCGTGAGTGAGGATAATTTTACTTCTTTGATTCCAATATGCATACCTTATATTTTTTTTTCCTGTCTAATTGCTGTGATGAAAACTTCTACTAAAAGGTCCTCTTCCTGAGGACCTTTCATTCTTTCACCATTGAATTAGATATGTTTTTTTCTTATATGCTCTTTATCATGTTGAGGAAATTCCCTTCTTTTCTTATTTTTCTAAGTGCTTTTCAGTAAATAATGTGAGATTTTGTCAAATTACTTTATTGTTTTAATTGAGATGACTGTGCTCTTTTACATATTCTATTTATGTTTTGAATTAAACTGTTTGATTTTCTCATTTTGACTCATTTTTGTTTTCCTGGTATAAATCCAACTTGATAATTGTCTGTAATCCTCTTACTGTGGAGTTACATAAAGTTAGATAGTATTTTATTGAGTTTTTTCCATCTATATTCATAAAGGGAATTGTTCTGCAATTGTCTTTTTTGGTAACATGTCTATTAGCATTGACATCAGAGTAATGATAGCCTTTTAAAATTACTGAGAGAGTGTTACCTCCTCTTCTTACTTTGGAAGTCTTTGAGAAATATTGGTATTATTTGTTCTCTGAATTTTTGATAAAAATAACCATTGAAGCCATCTGTTCCTGAGCATTGTTTTATTTTGTGGTTTTTGACAACTGATTCAGTCTCTTTATTTGTTATTGATGTAATACAATTTTCTGTTTTTTGTTGAGTCAGAACATATTAGCTGTGTGTTTCCAGCTAATATGATTTGTTGATTTGTTGGTATACGATTATTCATAGTATCCTCTTGTAATATTTTTATTTCCATAAGTTTAATAGTAATGGTCCAATTACCATTTCTGAATTTAGATATTTGTGTCCTCCCTTCTTTTATTTTTGTCAGTCTAGCTAAGATTATGTCAATTTTATTGATTTTGAAATGACAAACTTTTATTTTTTTTATTCTTTCTATGGGTTTTCCTTTTTCTGTTTAGCTTAGATAATAATAATATATATATATATGTTCTTCTCATTTTGAGTTTAATTTGCTATTCTTTTGAAATTATGTAGGGTATTCATGTACACCTTTAAATTTCCCACTGATAACTGCTTTTGCTGCATCTCTTATGCTTTGTTATGTAATATTTTCATTTTCATTATCCTCAAGATATTTTTCCCATTTCCTTAAGATTTCTTATTTGATCTATTGATTAAGAGTATATAGTTTAATTTAAACATTAGTTTTTAAGTCTCCAGTTTTCATTCTTTTATTCTTTCTAGGTTAATTGCATTATGATCAGAGTAAATACATTGTATTATTTTAATCTTTTGTATTAATGAAGACATTTTTTGTGATGTAACATATAGTCTATCCTGGAGAATGCTCCATTTGAATTTGCAGAGAATGTGTATTCAGCTTTTTTGGGGTGAAGTGTTTTGTATATATCTCTTAGTTATAATTATTTTATAGTATTGGTCATGCCCTCTAATTCCTACAGGTCTTCTGTCAGGATATTCTACTCATTATAGAATTTATTGTATTGAAATATCTTACTGTTAATATAGAGTGATTTCACTCTTTAATTAAAAAATGTCTACATGTATTATAGGGCTCTATTATTAAGTGCATATATGTTTATATTTGTGATATTTCATTGACATAGTCAAGAGTTTATTAATATTTAGTGTCCTTTATTCATCCCACTTGACAGTTCTTGATTTAATTCTATTTTATGTGATCTTGATATGTCCAACCCTATGTTTTTTGTTGTTTTTTTTTTTTTTTGGTTATTAATTTATGAAATATTTTTCCATCCATTCACTTTTAACCTATTGCAACTTTGAATTTAAAGTGAGATTCTTGTAAAGAGAATATAATTGGGTTGTGTTTTTTAAAATCCATTTTGCCAATTTCTCCTGTTTCATTAGATAGTTTAATCTATGTAAGTTTAAAATAATTACTGGTAATTCATGGTTTATTTCTTTTATTTGGCTTTCTGAATCACAAACAATTTTTGTACTTCATTTTTTCCATTATTGCTTACTGTTGTACTAGTTAATAATTTAATGAAACAATTAGAATCCATTCTCATTTTATTTTGTGTATATTTTTAAAATATATATTTTTTGTGCTACCATGTGGCTTGAATTTAACATTTCAAATCTATAAATATCTCATTTATTTGATTACTTTTTCACTTCAGTAATATACATGAACTATGTTCCTCTACTTCCTGTCCCCTGCTTTATGTCATTCTTGTCAAGAATTTCATCTTTATGCGGTGTGCCCAGCATCATAGATTTTAAATACTTTGTATGGATTTGTATTTTAGATAATGTAAGAAATAGTGAGCGGTGTTATAATCCAAAATACAATTATACTGGAATGTGTATTCACTTATTTAATGGCCTTACTTGGAGATATTTATTTCTTCATATGTTGTTGAGCTACTGTGTAATTTCCTTTCCTTTCACACTTGAAAAATCCCATTCGTATGTCCTTTTTGGAGGTCTTGTTGTGATGAGCTCTCTAAGCTTTGACTATCTGTAAATGACTTAAGTTCTCCCTCACTTTTGAAGAACAGATTTACTCTATATAGAATTCTTAGTTGACAATAGCTTTTTTCAGAAATCTAAATATGTCATAACAATACCTTATAGCTCATGGTTATGGATGAGAAATTGAAAGAATCTTATTACAGTGCTCTAGTATATGATGCGTTGATTCTCTTAGTTCTCAGAAGTCTCTATGTATGAATTTTTTTATTCCTGAAAAAGCCCCTGTATTTCAACTGCACATCCCCTCCCTGCCCCAAAAGTGTCCATTGGCCACTGCCTCCACCTCACTGTTATAATTTCTTCCATTGCTAGAATCACATATGTGTACAACAGAACACCATCAAGTCCACTCTAGTCCATAGTTCTTCCCCCAATCCTGAGGGGACTGGGATGGTGAGGTCCACTCCAACTCCAAGTGAGAGGGGGCTTATATCCCATGGATATGGTGGGTGGGATGATCTTGCTTGGAGATGCAGGCCCTCTACATTCCCTGGGATGGCCATTGCCCATCGTTGTCTCCCCACCATGTGACTTGGATGAGTCCATTGAGCTGTAGGGTAGGAATTGCAGCTCCACCGAGATTCCATGCACACCTGGCACATAGGTAGGCCAGAGGCTCCAGTCTCTGGAAGTATACCTAAAAACTTCAGCATCACATATAGGTTTGAATAGAAGGGACTGATGAACCATGTGCAGGGAGGACTTATTTTAGTCCAATTCTGTCACTCTCAGGAGCACAGATTCCAAAATAGAGCCCACTGATAAGGCATCATTCTCTGGGTCTATCCCCACTTATATAGGACCTGGGTCTCTCCAGAGCTCTCAGGAGCCCCTCTGTGTGGGGTGATAGGCACATAGATGTTCTATGAGCTCCTACTGAGATGTGCGTAAGAGTTACCTCTGGGATGACCTCCCGACTCTCTTTGAAGTCTCTTAGCCACTTGAACTCATTTGTCTTTACCTTTTCCTCCTTTAATTCAAGGTCTTTTTCCAGTTGCGTTGCCAGTTGGCACTTGGTATTAATCCCTCGTTGCCAGGGAGGCTCATCCCCAGGAATCATGTCCCACGTTGGGGGGAAGGTAATGTAATCATATGCTGAGTTTGGCTTAGAGAGAGGCCACATTCGAGCAACAAGGAGGCTCCCACGTGGCAACTCTTAGGCACTCCAAAACTGCAGGCTAACTCTCAGTTACAAGAGCAAAGACTCACTAGGGTAGTCATCAATAAAAAGAACACATCAGTGGGTCATCTTATTTTGACAGACACTATCCCTGCACTCAGAGGACTATTGCTGCTCCCTTGGAGACTGTGGCAGAGCTCTCCAGGCTAGGAATTCAGATTCCCTCATTTATTGTGTGATTGTCCACCCATCATGGCCATGCCCCATCTTTTGATCTTTTGAACAATTTTGTATATCTTTCATGTATATTCGGATGAACTAATTCCCATGAAACCCCCCTCCCAGCCACTCCCCACCAATAATCCCCTGCAGTACCGATTGTAACCCTACTGTGATCCAAATCCTCCATGAATATGTAGTCCATAAAATAATCAAATACACTTATGAGGAAAAAGAAACAAGTATGTTAAGCTTACATGCAAGAGACAAACATAAGGAAACTCAGGGGAAAAAAAAGAAAAGATAAGAAAAAACCAAATAAACAAAAAAACAAAACAAAATAAAATATAATTAGCGGATTGGGACATTCAAACAATTGGCAAAAAGGCAAAGGAAATGCCTTTTAAAAATATATATATATATTCTATTTTTTTTCCTTTCTCTTTTTTTTTTTTCTTTCCTTCTTTTTATCACTGTGTTATCGGATGTCTGGTGTGCCATGACACCTTCCCCCTCTCAATCCCCATTGTCTCCCAATTTTTCATTTGATTTTCAAAGAAGTTTTAGGTCACAGCAAAGTCACACACGGAGTGCCGGAGACTCCCAGATACCTAACCAACCCCCCTTCCCCACCCCATATTAACACCCCCCTTTTTTTTAATGTTAGCTTTGTTATAACAGTTATACAGGTAGCAAAATATAGCAACTAAACATTGTCAATGATTTACAGTATAGTTTACAATTTAGATTATACAGTTAATAATTTTGATGATATTTACCATGTCCTGTGTCCATTACTGTAAGGTAATGAAAAGCCTTCACCATGACCACCAAACACTCCGTTAGATCTTGACTGTTCCCTTCCCCCCAGCCCCCCAGGGCCCATGATACCACCCTCTCCCTACCCATGGAATGTCGAGATTCACAGTTACATGCTCTGGGCATTTCAGCCTGCCCTTACTAATCCACCCATCCACCAGAGCTGCACCAGCAAACCCAGGAACACCACCACTCATCTGCCCCATCCCCCAACATGCAACCACACTCTATCCCTTTACCATAGATTATGTCCATATGTGTGATGGCTCAAAGCCTGCTCTTCTCTTACTCTTCTTTGTTAACCTATTTTTTAGACAATGGTTCTCAGAGACTGCTCACTTTCCTCAGTTCAGATCAGTGAGGTCATATACTGTTTATCCTTCAGTGCCTGGCTTGCTTCACTCAACATAAGGTCTTCAAGATTCATCCACGTAATTCCATGTGTTAGCACTTTGTTCCTTCTTACACCTGAGTAATATTCCATTGTATGTATGTACCAAATTTTGCTTATCCATTCGTCTGTTGATGGGCACTGGAGCTGATTCCAACTTTTGGCAATGGTGAACAATGCCGCTATGAATATTGGTGTGCATATATCTGTTTGTGTATTTGCTTTCAGTTCTTCTGGGTATATACCCAGCAATGGAATTGCTGGATCATACGGAAGATCTATTATGTATGAATTTTGACATTTTGACTATTATGTGTCTGGACATGTGTCTCTTCAACTTTATCCTATCCTGTGTTCATTGTAACACTTGTATTTTCAATTTTCCCATCATCACACTAGTTGATTCTTCTGCTACTTCCTATCTTCTTTTGAACATCTCTAAGGAATTTTATATTTCAGTCCCTGTACTTTCCCCCTCCAGTACTCTTTGGTTTAATTTTATGATTTTTATATTTTCCTTGAAATTTTCACTTTATATTTTATTTTCCTGATTTTATTTAGTCTCTTTGGTGTTTTACTCAGCTCTTTGAGCATATTTGAGAATGTTTGTGAAAACAGACACTGGTCAGTCCAGTGTCTAGTATTCCTCCTTAATAATTTCTGTCAGTTGGTTTTCTAACTTTGAGTGGGCCATTTTCCTCATTCTTTATATGCTTTATATATGTATATTTAAATATATTCTTTTAAGTATTTTAATTTGTTTCCTCAGGAAACCATATTCTCCCTCTCCTGCAGGATTTGCTTTTATTTTTCTTCTGTTGAATGGTATAATTGTTTATATGTTTAGTGCTTAATTTTCAAATTATTTATGCATAGACTATATCTTTTGACCTTTGTAGCTACGGAAGTCCTTGTTCCTTAAACTTTTATTCAAGTGATGGAAATGTCTTTGTATTGAAGTACCTACAAATAAGAAAAAAAGAAAACACCTTTGTTGAACTTTGTAGACAGTCTCTATATTGCTTCTTTCTTTCACCACTTATTTAGCCTTATAAAACACCAAGAAACAAAAGCATAGTGTACTCTGAGTTCATTTCAGAGCATCTGTGTTTTCCTGGACTTTCGTGAACTTGTCAGTTACCTATTTTACCTTAAAGGAAATATAAAGCATGTGCAATGAAAAAAGAAATAAGCTGTATTTTTTTTCAGAAGATATTATTTTCTACATAGATAATCCCAAGGAATAAAAAAGAACTTTTAGATCTAATACATGATTTCAGCAAGACCATAGGATACCATGTCAACTCAAAAAATAAATAATGTTACCATAAACTAGCACTCAACTTGTAAAGCAAAAATTCAATACAATACTCTTTAAACTCACTAAAAATAAAATGAAATACTTAGGTGTACTCTTAAATGTTATGAATAGAGTATGTAGGCTGAAAATTACAAAATACTGATGAAAGAAATTGAGGAAGAACTAAATAAACAGATATAATATGTTATGGATTTAGAAGATTTACCATTATAAAGATGTTAATTCTCCTTGAACTGATCTGTAGATTTAATACTTTCCCATCAAAATCCCAGCAAGGATATTTTGCACATGTAGACAATCATCTCCAAAAAAAAAATGTTTTGAATTATACAGACCTTGGAATATCTGAAAACAGTCAAAGCAGTGTGGTATTACCACTGATATAGATGTAAAGATCAATGGAACAGAATGAAAGAAACATAGTTTTTCAAAATCACATTAAAAAGTTTTTGTACTTTTGTCAGCAATGAAGGAAAGTTAGCTTTTCAAAAAATGTACTAGCGTAATTAAACATTTGTAGACAAATTAAAACTTGACCTTAACATCAAACATATTACAACATTTAACCGAAAATGAACTACCAAATCATTAAATATTTTTTAAAAACTATAAAATTTATATGTAAGGAGATCCAAGATGGTGGAGTAGGGAACATGAGTCTTCAAAACTCCAGAAACTGTAGGAAGGTAGGCAAGTTTTCCTAGCAGAAGAGAAGCTGCAGATCTGTAGGAACAATTGGAGTGGATACTTGAGAGGACCAGTTGTCTTGGGAGAAAGACAACTCATAGGAGAAATGACTCTCAACCCAGTTCAGAGGTTAAGGAAGCCAGGGAGGTGACATCTCTGGAATATCAGTTCTCAACTAGTGCACATTATGGGTTATTTCTTTAGACTTCAGGGTGACAAGGGGGCCTTTATGATACCCATAAGGCTTTTGAAGTCAGGGAGCTGCAGAGCAAACAAGTGTGAAGGTCTGGCACACAGTCAACTCAGAGGGGAGATGATTGGGTGGAAGGGTCATAAAGTGGAGGGAATAGTAAAAAAAAAAAAAGCAACAGCAGGCTCTGAAGAGCTGTAGGGAGAGGGAAGGGGAACTGAACAGGCAGGTTGCCACATCCACCCACCCTGGGGAAGAGAGGAAACTTGTCAGTAAACATCAGGCTGACAGCCAGGAGAGTTGGAAGCCTGGAGAGGCAAATGCCAAAACTTTAGAAGGCTAAGTGGACCAAGGAAATAAAGGGCTGGCAGAGGCAGAATGCAAGCCTTCAGAAGACTTCAGGATCCTAACCTAACTGGTGGAGCTGGTGGAGCTCAGTGTTTAAAATATTGCTTCACATAAAAAAAGTCCCAAGTTCAATACTAGATACCTCTTTAAAAAAAAAACCTAACTTTCCAGAGTGATAAAGGAGTTGGAGGCAGGCACTCCAGCAACTGCAGGGAGCATGAATTGAAGGACAAGCAGCCTCAAGACAGAGAACTTAGACTGACACTTTTTTAGGTTATTTGCTTTTTTATTTTTATTTTTCATTACTTGTTTCTTTCTCTACACTGGGTACCTTACTTGGGAAGGGCAGGCTTGCAAGGAGATTGGGGATTACAGGCACCTTGAGACATTTGCATGTCCCCTGAGAAAGAAGCCAGATTTTCTGGAGATTTTTTTTTTTTTTTGGTAGTTGATTGATTTTATTCTCTCTCCATTTAATTTTCTTTTTTCTTTAGTTTCTTTCTTTTCTTTCTTTTATTTTCCCTCTTATGTTGCATTTATTTCATTCAACCTTCAATTGTTTTATCCTAATTTTCTTTCTTCTCTTCTCATCTTTATGGTCTTTTATTTTATTCTATATTTTTCCAATTTGTTTCTCTTTTATTTTACTTAAATTTTTTATTCTTAATATTTTATGAAGTTGTTTATCTCATTAATTATTTATTTTTTCTCTTTTTCCTTGTTCTTTTGGCTTCATTTTCCATCCTGTATATTTATTATGATGATGATTCTCTTTTCCTTTATCTCTTTTTCTATGGTCTTATGATATTTTGGGGAGGAATATTTAGAACTATAAGAATATTGAATAAGTAGACCAGGTGTCATAGAGTAACCTTAATACAAAATATAACAAAACAAATCTCTAGAGTATAAAGAGAACCTAATAATCTGAATAGCCCAAGATAAACAGATGCTCAACATAAGTGAAAAATTACAAACCATATGATGAAACAAGAAGACATGGTCCAGTGTAAAGAAGAAACTAAAAAAAAAAAAAACAGGAAAAATGCAAAATGTGAAACAACTAATCAAGGATGCCCAAACAAAAATGAATCAACTCAGTGAAGTGAAGGAAGAGATAAACAATATTAAGAAGATAATAGGGGAACAAACTAAAGAAATTGCAAATATAGAGGAAAAGATAACTGTTCTGATGGAGTTGAAAGGCACAATGCAAGAATTTAAAAATATGCTGGAAGCTCATAATAGCACGTTGGAACAGGAAGAGGAAAGAATTAGTGGTGTAGAAGATAATACTTCTGAAATTGCACAGATAGGAAAACAAATAGATTAAAAGAAAGAAAAAATTCAACATGGACACAGGGAATTGAATGACAATATGGAACAAAACACACAAGCATATGCATTATATGCATCCTGGAAGGAGAAGATAAGGGAAAGGCTGAAGAAAGAGTATTGGTGGAAATAATGGCTGCAAATTTCCATAAAATTTTGAAGGATAAGAACATACATATTAAGGAAGTGTGGCACAATCCAAACAATATAAATCCTAACAGGCCTTCCTGGAGTCGTTTACTTATCAAAGTGTCAAACATGCACGAAAAAGAGAGAATACTGAAAGCAGAAAAAGGAAAGATCCATCATATAAAAGTGAAGCTCAATAATATTAATCGCTGGTTACTCGTCTGAAACCATGGAAGTGAGAAGGTAGTGGTATGGCGTAGTTAAGGTGCTGAAAGAAAAAACTGCCAGCTAAGAATCTTGTATCCAGGAAGCTGACATTCAAAAATGAGGGAGAGTTCAAAATATTCACAGATAAACAGAAATTAAGAGTTTGTCAACAAACAATGAGAAACCTGCCCTTCAAGAAATACTAAAGGGAATTCTTCATGTTAAAAGGAGAAAAACACAGAGAAAGTTAGAGGAAAATGTAAAAAGAAAAATTACTAGTAAGAATAACTTAACAGATAAAAATAGGAATAAAAACAAAATATGACATATAGAAATCAAAAGAAAAAATGGTTAATGTAAGTACTGTCTTAACAGTAATAATATTTCATGTTAAATTCACGAATCAAAGCATACAGATTTGATAACTGGGAAAAGAAATATGACCAAACTATATGCTATCTACAAAAGGATGTTGTAAGTGAATGGTTGGAAAACAATTTTACATGCAAACAATAAGCAAAATCCCAGGTGTAACTATACTAATAATAGACAAAACAGACATTAAAATGCAAAATTATTGTAATAGACAAGAAGGACACTATATATTAATAAAGAGGAATAAGAAGAAATAAGAAGAAAGAACAATCATAAATAATTATGCACCTAACCAGGGTGCCCCAAAATATATGAGAAAAGCATTTGAAAAACTAATGGGAGAAATAGATGTCTCTACAATTATACTGAGTGACATTAATACACCATTAACACCATTGTACTGAACATTTCAAGAGAGGGTGAATAAAGAAATAAAGACCTAATATACATATACATAATGTTACACCCAAATACAGCAGGATATTCATTCTTCTCAATTATATATACACATGGATGATTTTCCAGGATAGATGACATAGTATGTCACAGAAAAAATATCAACGAATTCAAAAAGATTGAAATTATACAAAGTAATTTCTAAGACCAAAACAGAATGAAGCTGGAATAAATAAGGTGTATAGAAATGGTATATACACAATGATATGGATGTTAAACAGCACACTCTTAGGTAATCAGTGGTTCAAGTATAAATTGCAAAATAAATCAGTGACTACCTTGAGATGAATGAAAATGAAAGCACAGCATATCAAAACCTATGGGATGAGAAAAATAGTCCGGAGAGGAAAATTTATAGCCATAAATGTTTATATTATAAAAGAAGAAAGAACTAACATCAAATACTTAACTGCATACCTGAAGGAACTTCAAAAAGAACAACATACTAATTCCAAAGCAAGCAGAAAGAAAGAAATAACAAAAATTAGAGCAGATGAAATTGAGAATTAAATTAACTAGAAAAAAATGAACAAATCCAAAAGCTGGTTTTTTGAGAATATTAATAACATTGACCAACCCTAAGCTAGACTAAAATTAAAAACAGATTGAAGATGCAAATACATAAAAAAAATGAGAGAGTATATTAAAACTGATCCCACATAAATAATAGCTATCATAAAAGGATACTTTGAAAAATTGAATAAGAACAAGATGGATAACTTAGATGAAATGGACAAATTTCTAGAAACACACAAGCAGATGACATTGATGAAAGAAGAAGTTGATGAACTCAACAGACCAGTCACATGTAACAAGATTGAATTAGTCATCAAAAACCTCCCAACTAAGTAAAGCCCAGGATCAGATGACTTCTCAGATGAATTCCACAATTCATAATGGAAAGAAATAACACCAATCCTACTTAAACTCTTTCAAAAATTACAAGTGGAGAGATCATTGCCTAGATCCTTCTCTGATGTCAAAAACACCCTAATACCAAAGCGACATAATGACACAAGAAAAGAAATCTATAAATACCATTCTCTCTAATGAATTTGGAAGCTAAAATCCTCAACAGAATACTTACTAAAAGGATCCAACAACATATTAAATCAATTACACACCATGATCAAGTGTGTATACTTTGGTATAAAAGGATGGATCAAAATAAGAAAACCAAGCAATGTAATATACCACATTAATAGATGGGAATAAATAGCATGGTAACCTCTAATGGTGTGGAAAAAGCATTTGAGAAAATACAGGATCTTTTCTTGGTAAAATCATTTCAAAAGATAGGAATAGAAGAAAACTTCCTTAATATGATAAAGGGCACCCATGTAAAACTCACAGCTAAAATCACATTCAACAGTAAAATGCGAAAGGCTTTCAAGCTAAGATCTCAAATAAGAGAGGATGCAAACTGTCACTACTCTTTTTTTAACATTGTTTTAAAGGTGCATCCTCAAGCACTTAGGCAAGAAAAATAAATAAAAGGCATCTAATTGGAAAGAAGTCAAAATATCAGTATTTTTAGATGACACAATCCTATATGTAGAAAGCCCTGAAAAATCTAAAACAAAGCTTCTAGAGCTGATAATTGAGTTGAGTAAAGTGGCAGGATATAAGATCCACAAGCAAAAATCAGCAGCATTTCAGTCCATGAATAATGAGAAACCTGGGGAAGAATTCAAGTAAAAAATTGGTTACAATACCAACTAGAACAATAAAATACCTTGGAATAAACTTAACTAAAGATATAAATGACTTGTATGCAGGATACTACACAGAAACATACACATAGTTGTGGCCCAGAAGAAGAAGGGAATGGAAAGGGGCAGAAATAATATTTGAGGAAATAATGACTGAAGAATTCCCAACCCTTATGAAAGACATAAACATCGATAACCAAGAAGGACAAAGCACACCAACCAAAATTAATCGAAGTAGACCTATTCTGAGGCACAAACTATTTAGAATGACAAATATCAGAGATAAAGAGAAGATTCTGAAACTAGCAAGATAAAAGCATAGCATCACATTCAAGGGAACCTTAATAAGATTAAGTCCCAAAATTCCATCAGAAACCATAGAGTAGAGCAAAAATGTACTGATTTATTTAGAGTACTGAAAGAGAAAAACTTCAAAACAGGGGGTGTCTGGCTTGGGGGATTCATGGGAGTAAGTTCATCTGAATATACATGAAAGATATATAAATTTGTTCAAATGATCAAGGGATGGTGCATTGTCACAGTGGGTAGACAATCACTCAATAAATGAGGTAATCTGAATTCCCAGCCTGCAGAGCTCTGCCACATTCTCCAAGGGAGCAGCAACAGTCCCATGAGTGCAGGGGCAGTGTCTGGCAAAAGTGGATGGCCCACTGATGGGTTCCTGTTATTGATGACTAGCCTTATGAGTCTTTGCTCTTGTAATTGAAACTTATCCTACTGTTATGGAAAGCCTAAGGGTTGCCACCTGGGAGCCTCCTTTTTGCTCAAATGTGGCCTCTCTCTAAGGCAAACTCAGCATATGAATGCATTACCTTCCCCCCAATGTGGGACATGACTCCCAGGGATGAACATGCCTGGCAAGGAGGTATTAATGCCAAGTGCCAACTGGCAACATGATTTGAAAAAGACCTTGAATAAAAGGGGGAAAAGGTAAAGACAAATGAGTTCATGTGGCTAAGAAACTTCAAAGAGAGTCAGGAGGTCATCCCAGAGGTAACGCTTACACACACCTCAGTAGGATCTCATGGAACACCAAAGTGGCTATCACTACAAACATAGGGGCTCCTGAGGGCTCTCAAGACACCCAGGTCCTATATAAGGGGGGATAGCCTCAGAGATTGATGCCTTATTAGTGGGCTCTTCTTTGGAATCTGTGCTCCTGAGAGCGAAAGAGTTGGACTCAAATAAGTCCTCCCTGCACATGGTCCATCAGTCCCTTCTATTCAAACCTATATATGATGCTGGAGTTTTTAGGTGTACTTCCAGAGACTGGAGGCTCTGACCTACCCATGTACCAGCTGTACCTGGAATGTCAGTGGAGCTATAACTCCTACCCTACAACTCAATGAACTCATCCAAGTCACCTGGCAAGGAGACAACAATGGGCAATGGCCATCCCAGGGAATGGAGAGGGCCTGCAGCTCCAGGCAGGATAATCCCATCCACTGTATCCATGGGATATAAGCCCTCTCTCACTTGGAGGTGTAGTGGGCATCACCATCCCAGTCCCCTCAGGATTGGGGGAAGAGCTATGGACTAGAGTGGACTTAATGGCATTCTGTTGTACACATAATGTTATTCAACCAATGGAAGAAATTATAACAGTGAGGTGGAGCCAGTGGCCACTGGATGCTCTCAGGGCAGAGAGGGGAAGGGCAGTTGAAATACAGGGGCTTTTTTGGGACTTGGGGGTTGACCTGAGTGGCATTTCAGCAACAGATATAGGCCATTTTACATCAGTATATACCATGCAGAACTGTGTGGAAGAGAGTGTGGTCAATGATGTGAACTGTGGTCTGGATGTGTATATCCATTGTGGATGATGTGCCACACTGATGAAGGATGTTTGCATGGTATGTTGTTTGAGGTTTGGGATGTGGGGAACATGGGAATCCCTGTAATTTCTGTGTAATATCTTGGTAATCTAAGCACCTTTAAAATATATATATATAAAACATTTATGTAAGCAAATGCACATATATGCATATATATTTATATATCATTTTACAAATATTGGTATGTATTGTGAAAAATTTGATTTTTACCCACAATAAAAAAAAAAGAAAAAAAGATTTTGTACAGCAAGAATGAAAGTGGGCACCCACCTATAGTTCCTGACATCTGGGGGAAGATTTCAGTCTTTCATCCTAAAGTATAATGTTGGCTGTGAGTTTTTCAAAGATTTCTTTCAGAATGTTTTGAAATTTTCTTACTATTCCTATTTTTCTGAATAGTTTTTTTCAGGAAATGTCTTGAATTATATCAAATGACTTATACACCAATTGAGATGATCACTTTTTCTTCATGCTATTAAATATTATTAATATGATGTGTTATATTTATTGTTTTTCTGATTGTGTTACATCCTTGAATTCTTGGGATAAATCTGATGTTGTAATGATGTATAATCATTTTCATATGCCATTGAATTCAATTTGTTAGTATTTGTTGAGGTATTTACATGTTTATGGGTATAATTAAAATTGGTCTATAATTCACTTGTGATATCTTTATTTGGGTTTGGTATTACAGTAATATTATATTATAGAAGGAGTTAGAATGAATTTCTTTCTCTTCAATTGTTTGAAGATTTTTAGAAGGATTTGAATGTTTGGTAGAATGTACCAATTCAATCATCTGGCCCTGGGTTTCTCTATTTTGTAAGGTTACTGGTTGTTGATTCAAGTTCTTTACTTGTTATATGTACAACGTTATCTTTATTTTTTATCACTTTAGGTTAGTTCAGAGTTTCTAGGAATTTGTCCATTTCTTCTTGGTTATCAAATATGTTGACTGCAATTTTTCATAGTATTCTGTTATAATCCTTTGAATTTCTGAAAATTAGTAGTAATGACCACACTTTTATTTTGGATTTTAGTAATTTGTATCTTCTCTCTTCTTTGCTTTGTCAACCAGCTAAAGGTTTGCCATTTTTATTGATAGTTTCAAAGGAAAACCTTTGTTTTTATTGTTTCCTTCAATTGTTCTTTTCTCTCTTTCATTTATCTCCTCTCTACTCTTTATTGTTTCTTCCCTTCTACTAACTTTAGGTTTAATTTGCTCTTCTTTTCTTACTTCCTTAAGATGTAAAGATAGGTTATTGATTTGAGGTCTTTGTTATTTTTCTAAATATGAATTCTTACCCTTCAATTACCCTCTGAGAACTGCCTTCTCTTCATCCCATACATTTTAGTATTTTGTAATTTCATTTGCATTTGTCTCAAGGTCAATTTCTACTTTAACTCATTGACTGTTTAAGAATTTTAAGAATAAAAGTACTTCATATGAAAACAAATAGGAAAATGTGACCCAAAACTAGGAGGAAAATCAGGTAATAGAAGCAGAACTATAAATGAGAGACATAATGGAGGTAACATAGAGGAGCTTTAAAATGGAATTTTAATAATGTGATCAAGAATTTAGAGATAAACTTGGACATAAATGTGGAGAAAAAAAGAGTTATGAAAAAAGATCAAATGAAACTTTTAATTAGGAAATATCTAATATCTCAAATAAACAAAACAACCCAGAGGAAAGCAATGTATGGGGGTTAATATCAGATTAGACAGGTCAGAAGAAAAGATAAATGAATTTGAATAGAGTAATAAAAACTCATCAAGTGGAAGCACAGTAGGAAAAAGTAAATCACTGGTTAAAATGAACAGATTTTCAATGGGACAACATTAGAAAACTAACAAGGGTACATGTTGAATCCCAGAACAAGAACAGATGGGTGGCTGAAAAAAGTTTTTGAAAAAATAATGGCTGAAATTATAAAACAATAATATCACAGATGCTGTGGGGAGAAAATAAATTATGTAGCTGTCAGATTAATTCATTTCATGAGAAGTAGCATAATATTAATTCCTAGCAGAATATAAGTTAAAGACATATTCTGTAATACTTCAATCAAACATTAAAATAATTTAAATTGGAATTGCTGAAAAACCAATGAAGAAACAAAACAGGATACAAAAATATTAACCCAAAGGAAAAAAAGAAACTGTTTTTTTTTAAATAAACAAAGATCAGAGTCAATGCATAGAAAATATACAAAACAATGGTATACTGAAATCTCACCTAATTAAATATAAAGTAGAATAAGCAGTTGTCAGAAGTGTAAGCAATACTAAGTTATACATTGTTTATAAGAGATACAATTAAGTATAAAGTTCCAGATGGGTTGATGGTAAGTTGATGGAATAAGATATACCCTGCGAACACCAGACATGAGAAAAGTCAAGTGGTTTTATTAATATTAGATGGAGTAGTCTTTAAAAAGAGTGTTACCAGAATTGAAGATAGATGTTTTGTAATGATAACAAGACTAAAATCAACAGCAAAAGCAAAACAATATTAAAATGGATATGCACCTAATAAGGGTTTCAAAAATATTTGAGGAACAAATGACAAACTAAAGAGGAAACAAACAAGTTCAAAATGATATTTAGAGATTTTAATATCTCTGTCTTAGTAATTGATAGAAATTTTAAAAACTAGGATAAAAATGTGAATGACTATCACCCAGTGTAATCAACTTAACATAGACTAGAGCACGCAACAACTGTAGAACACTTATTCTTTTCAAGAGCAAAGGGAAGAGTGACTCAGGATAGAACTTGTACTGGTCCTGAATCATACCTCTGTAAATTTAAGTGGATTTAATTCACACAGAATATATGTCCTCTGAATACAATGCTATTGCATTAGGAATGAATAACAACTAGATGTCTTTTAAAAAAGCAAAATTATTCTTTAGTAAACTGTGCAACAACATAAATGGATTAAAAATATAATATTTAAGGAAAGAACCAGATGTCAAAGAGTGATAATATAAGACTTCATTTCTAAACAGGCAAAACTAAGCTCCAGTAACAGCAGTCAAATCAGTGGCTGTTTAGGGAGGGGGTTTGACTGGAAATGGACATGTGGGAATTTACTGAGATCCTGAAAATGGTCTTTACCTACATTGGGAAAGAGTTGTATAGATCATATATTGTTAATATTAAAAATAAAAACTTGGATTATAGAGTTGTAACTCTTAATGTGTGGAGTTAGAGAAACACTTTGAACAGTGCCTCCCATAGTGTACATGATGCATTTTCCTCTTTCCT
Source organism: Tolypeutes matacus (assembly GCA_026826555.1). Classification (NCBI taxonomy): domain Eukaryota; kingdom Metazoa; phylum Chordata; class Mammalia; order Cingulata; family Chlamyphoridae; genus Tolypeutes; species Tolypeutes matacus. The sequence continues at coordinate 1,359,063 of JAKSZT010014497.1, read as the reverse complement.
TTGAAATTCATTGCTGTGGCAATGGTCTATACACTGCCTAGCTATTCTTCTATATGTGTAATTTATCTAATCTCTAACTTTTCTCCATTAGAAATAATGAACTCATACCATAAAATCATATATAGATTTTTATAAAATATGCTAAATGTGTAATTATGGATTTTGATATTATTGCCATATTCATTTCTGAAATGTTAACTCCAGTGCCCAGCACTGGAATATATATGTCAGAGTATTTGTTTCCTCACGTCACTTTTGTCTCCTGTGGTGGTAACAATTACTGATTCACTTGATAGTAGCAGCACCAGCACAGGTAATTCTGTTTAATTAATTGAGTCAACTACTGAAGTTGAGTAAGTGGAGGAATGAATTTTGTTCTGTCCCCTAATTGATCTTGAGTGAACAGTTCTTTCTTCTGATCTGAACTACATGGAAATAATATTTACAGAAACTGCCACAGATTGTAGCACTTGGCATCTGGCCATCACTGAACTGATGCCCTTTACCCTCTTAGGTTTGACATGTGTGTGCATATATGCACTCTCACACAGACACTCATTCTCATCTAGTGGATGCAAAAGGTTTAATTTAAGTTCAGAAACTAGGATATAGCTTACAATGAAAAGTGAATCAGTGATTTGGATGATTGGCAAGGGCAGTGGTGAATGGAGATGTGTTGGTGCATCTGTGAATGTTGAGGAATTGGAGGTCTTTGGGGAACTTATTCTCACCTTATTTAGAATTCTGATGGAATTTTAGCTAAGGTAATAGGGAATTTCATGAGGAATTCTCCCTAGAGCCCCCATATTGGCTCTGTTCTCCAGCTGTCTGAGCAGAGCTCTTATCTCCAGAAGTAAACTATCTATCTCCTCCTGAATATCTTCCTCCAGGCCACTGAGGTGTTGTTTTTTCAAGGTAAACAGTCTCTGTGGTTTCCTTGCCTGCTCATCCCTTCCTAGAGCCTCTCAAGGAATGAAATAAGGTTAGCCAGAGGTACAGTTTTGGCTCCGAAGGGATTACTGAGTTAATGGAAAGACTCAGGGCTGTGAGCATGCCCTTGTTGTGAATTCCATTATCCACTCAAATTTAATCTTATTTTGAGCGTTATTGAAGACTTTTTCATTTACATTTATTGCTGGGAGTTGCAAGGGCTGGTCTTTATTTTGATTTTGTTGAGGAATTCTTATACTTTCAAGTTAGTAATTTTTTATTATACTGTTGAAATAGGTCATAAATTGTGATCTATCTACTCAAGAAAGTAGCAGGTGAGTGATTAATTGTGTTTTACTATAAAAAGCCTATGTGTACACTGACTTAGCATATCCTCATGCTTATAGAGAGAGCACACAAGGAAAAATGTGTTTTCCCTTAACAATTTATGTTCCTGAATATTTATTGATCTCCCCAAGAGAATATAAAGCCAACATTTCATTCCTTACTAATTTCATTATAAGGCAAGTTTTCTTTACCTAATTAAGTGATTTCAAGGGACTTAACCTAACAGTTCACTTTACAAACAAGTTTAATGCAGATGGACCTCATACTAAAAAACATGATGAAATATTAGAGTTGAATTTTCCCCAAATTTAAATTAGTTAGACTGGGTTATTTGCTTAATTTCTAAAAGGAAAGTGATCTGTGATGAAGTGAAAAAAAAAAAAAACAACAACAACACTGGAATATCAATCCCACTATGTTATCTAATATTTTAATTTAGATTCATTTATCTTATGTCTTTGTAGTAGTGGTTTGGAAGGGAATTGTTGAAAATCTTAACCTGAAACAGTGTATTACATGCTGCCTTGTCCAGTGCTTCTTACATAGATACTATGTAAAGGATGCTTGTAGAATGAAGGTTTCACCTGAGAATTATCAATAGATAACTGTGCTGTACATATGATAGTCTACTGATGCTCAGTGAGAGCCCATCAATGCAGAAAGAAACCAATTAGAGAGGAAGAAATCTGTTCTTTATTTTCACCATAGAGTTAGGCTTTGACTTATTGATGATTTTCATTCTTCATTTTGGAAGATGCATATATTATGATAAATTTATCTAACAGTGAGATGATATTTTGAGAAACTTTGTAATATTTAGAATACATTTTTTACCTTTAATTTCAAGAATTTAAGAGGGAGCCAGTAAAAAGGATGTTTTGTGGCATAAAAGGAATTTCTAGGGTCATGGTTTTTACCTCTGTATCATACAAAGAATGACATATTCAATATAATCACCAGATTGACATGCAAGAAATACTTGTTTTAATTTTATTTGCTTAATTTTAACTCTGTTTTTAAAATGTTTCCTTATTATTGGAATGGTGTGTAGTCATGGGTATCAAGTCAGAGAGTGTTTTTGAGATGGGAAGTGGTGTAATAAGCTCATAAGAGAAATTGTGAGCTATATATATGATTCTACTTCAAATATGGTTTGATTATGTAAAAAGAAGTCTCAAACTAAAGAAAAAGTATTTATTAGCAGACAAAAATCTAGATAGAGATATGATTGTTGTTTTTTTAATATATTTTTATTACAGATATGACTGACCAAACATACATGTACATGTGTAGAAATAACATACAATGTAATACTATGCTGCAGTAAGAAGAAATGAAATTGGGATACATATGATAGCATGAATGAATCTTGAAGACATTATACTAAATTAAATAAGCCAGACCCAAAAGGACAGGTTTTGCATGATCTCACTAATATGAATTAAAAGCGAAGAATAAATACATAGAGTTAAAACCTAGAGTATAGGTAATTAGGAGATAAGAGGGTGACTGTGAATGAATACTGGCACTTAACGAATGTAGAAGTTTTAGTTAACATGTATATAAATATGTGGAAATGGATAGAGTTTATTTTAACACATTATGGTGAGTAGCAGATTCTTTTCAGAATTGTTTCTGAAAAGAGTAGTCTAGGAATGTAAATGTCAAATGAAAGAGATATGGTTGTTTTCTGATACAACATTGAATATTGTTAATTTTATTTTTCTTTACACTTTTTGTAATTTCCATATTTAATATGATATTTAATGTATTGATATAAAGGATGCATGATGCATGCGGGAAAGAAAGAAATGTACTTCTATTTACCATTCTTATGAAGCAGGGACAGAATTAATCACATTAAGAATTAAGTCTAAAGGCTATTTATCATACCACTTCACTCCATTATGTACAAGACAGGAATGGAGCCATGGTAAATTCATGCTTTATGACCCTGTATTAACTGGTGATTATAATTAGACCTACAGGTATCTCTGACAATTCTGGTTCTACATTTTCACCATATGTCACAATTTATGTAGAATCCCAAGTGCATTAAAGCATCCTAAGGTGTTTGGAAGTATTTTACCACCCTTTTCCATTTTCCATAAGATTTTTCCTTACAGGATTTGCATACAAGCCCCAACTCAGTTTATATATCAAAAAGTACTTTTCTGAGATGTTGAAATGGTATGTCTCTAGCTAAAAGTTTAAGGTAAGACTAGAACTGTCACCTTCAGGACATTTTCATTATCACAGCAGTCAGCATCACAGTCATAAAAAAGGACTGTCTCTTGTGTTTATAACAATGAACTAAAAATATGGAAAAGAAAATGGACAAGGTATACAAGGAATTTAGCACTTAAAACTGGAAAGAACTATAAAAATGTGAGCACACATGTGCAACACATCCAAAAATGTGGATGTAAAAAACAATTAAGAAGTGTTTTCTACAGATCATTCATTATCATATAAAAGGCAAAATATCTACCAAAGGGCTTTATTTTAGACTGTGTTTCACAGTATTATCCTTAAGGGGAGAAAAAAAATGATGCTTTAAGTGAGGCAATAATCAATGCATATTTTACAGATTAATGTAGTCTATATTCAGAGCTACCATCTACAAATTTTTGGTGTCTCATATTAATGCAAACTTTAAAATCTATTGGAGGGAAATGCATATAGCTCAAGTTTCAACACCTGATATCCAAGTATCAGGTCCCAGATTTCATCCCTGGTACCTCCTAAAAAATCTACAGGAAAAAACTTTGTTTTTCAGAAACTTGAGTGAATAACACAGGAAAAAAGGCTACAGAGAGTGTGCCTATATCAAGTTAATATCAAAGCACTCTAGGCTAATTATAATTTTGATCATAACTGCCTAATTCAGTTTTTTCCATAATAAAGCTAACAGATTTATTACACTAAGAGAATACAAATTTTTAAAAACAGGCTATATTTGCTAAATATAGACAAAATCCTAAATCCAAGCAGGAAGATATTTATGATTATTGAGATAAGATTTAACATATAGATATTCTACTTTGAAAATTCATAACCTAAACAATGTGTCAAGATTTTAAATTGGTCCTGATTCTAGTATCACTGTTCTATTTAGTGATAAGACTTTTGCACAGAACTTTCCATAAAGCCTGTCCTATGACTTTGTTCCTTAAGCTGTATATAAGGGATTCAACAGGGGAGTAAGGATGGTATAGAGTACAGAGAGACAGCGGTCCTGCTCTGAGGTGTGCAAAGGAATTGGAATCATGTAGATGAACATGGGTGGACAAAAGTAGAGAAACATCACCATCAGATGGGAAGAGCAGGTGGCAAGAGCTTTGTTATTCCCCTTAGAAGAATTTACATGGAGAACACTAAGAAAGATGATAGTATAGGAGGTGAAGATGAGGACAAATGGTTTAAAGAATTAAAATTCCCATTACTAATCCTATTTTCTCATAAGTTGAAGTGTCCTCACAAGACAACTTTAGAATTGCCAGAACTTCACAGAAGAAATGGTGGATTTCTTTTGAGCGACACCTGAAAAATGGTATGAACTATAGCATTCATTGTTCCCCCAACCCAGGACACAATAGCTAGCTGTAGGGAAACTTTAGGACTCATAATGACCGTATACCTCTAGAAATTATGGATAGCCACATATTAGTCATAAGCCATCAGAATGAGCAGAATATATTCATTGACTCCCAAAGCAAAGTAGAAATAGACCTGAGTCCCACAACCAATGTAGTAAATGCCTGTTGTCCCTAAGAAAAAGTTGTTTAGCATTTTGGGGACAGTTGGGAGATGAGGGAGATGCCCATGAGGGAGAGTTGGCTTAGCAGGAAGTACATGGGGCTGTGGAGCCAGGAATCAAGAGAGATGAGGAAGACCAGGATGCTGTTTCCTATGATGGCAGGAACATAGCCAAGGAATATAGTATAGATGAGGATGCCAATGTGTCTTGTTGCTGGGAAGAGTCCAAGGAAAGTAAAATCCACCATGGATGTCTCATTTTCTCTTCTCATATTTTGTACACAGCTAAGAGAATGAAGACAGAAAAACAACAGTGTACCAAGGAGAAAATATTCACTAAGAAATGTGTTTTCCATTAATTTCCTCTGCAATAAAGCCAATTGTCCCTTTCTGACCCAAATCAGAGCAGAAGGTGGAAGCAGAATATAATATCTGGCTTTGTCTTCAAATGCAATGAAATAGTATAAGATATGCATTGAATTGATATCCTAAAAGCTTACTTTATATATGATTGAATCAATGCATATAATCAAATTGTTGACTCTCTGGAAGTTTGGCAAACAGTTAATGAAGTGTTAGATGAATTCCAATATCTCTGGGGGCTTTCAATTATCCTGAATAAATAACCAGCACAGCCCATTGAAACAAATTTGTTAAACTTCTAAGTATGCACTCAGATGTAAACATGTTCTGTTTACAGCTTAGAAAATTTTGTGGCACACTAGTTTCCAGTGAATGAAGAATTTCTCCTCACAATACCTTAACCATTAATGCACATAGAAAAGCACAATAATATTTTGTATTAAGTACAGTTACTCATTTGCTCAGCATTCAAATAAAACATTACATTTCCTTTTAGTGAAGGAAAACATCCATGAAACATAAGGAAAACATCGTTTCTCCTCTTTAATTTCTATTCTACTAAATAGGAAAATCTAAACTTAAGAGAAGCTGATCCCAGTTTCATTGACATTGGCTCTCTCTTTGTCTTAGTATCATGGACAGAGTTGAAGGGCAGCACCAATCTTTTGTTTGATCTAGGAGTTCCATTGGAGTAAGTGTCACAGTAGGACACACTGGTAAGGTGACTGGATGATGACACCCATTCAGCTTTTATCCTATGGTCAACATACACTTCATACCACTGTATTTTTTGCACTGTCTTGTAGAATGAAAACAATGCTAAGTGATAGGTCAAAGAATCCCACACTAACCTTTATAATTTTGCTTTAGCTTATACAATGAGTAAATGACAATTATTAGAACTCCATATACTCTTTATAAGTTTCCTCCACTTTGTAGAAGTAGAAATAATAAAATTGTTAGGTTTACTGTGAAGTTGCAGATTGAACTTGCATTTTATGTCAGTATATCCATCATAGAAAAATTGGTGAATTTTCCAACATGTGATGATGCTTTTCCATTTTAAAGATTCATTGTTTCATTTCAAAATGACAAGTTATTGCAGCTTGGATCAAAGGAATACAACTATTTCACACAGCCTAGTATTTTTGACTTAGTGTGGGTTAGAAAGACAAACCCTAGGCATTCTCAGAAGGAGGGGGAAGGGTATATAACGTACTTAGCAACTAACTTCAATCGATGAGTAGGGTTGTAAGAATATAAAACCATGAATTTGTGAACACACCAGGTTACTTTGCAGTTAGAAAGAGTCATATGTTGCACAAAGGGAGAAATAATAGTTATAAATAGAAAAGAGTTCTACCTTTGAATGAAATGTAAAGTAAATTCTAGACTTTCCTCTCTAAAGTAGGGGGATATAGTGCTTGTATCCAACTGATTTCATGGTAATGAATGAATCAGAACTTTTGTTACAGAAGTCAATTCAGAAATATGTGAATATGTTGGATTTAATGCTATTGTAGAAGGAGGCAAGATGGCATCAGTTTAGGAGGGCACTCACTGACTCACTCTCTGAGGATGGATGATTGGGGACAGGGTCCTGTCCAGGGATCTGTACTGGGGATTCACTGAGTAAGAACCTTGGGGACATCACTCTGGAGGGAGCTGGATGGCACAGATTGCTTGGGAGAGATATGTGAGTTTCTCCCCTGCCTTTGGTGATTGACACAGACAGCTCAGCCCCACCCTCAAGGAAAAAGTCTGTTTGGAACTGTGACTTCCACCAGCAACCCAGTGAGAAGGAGCATTCTCTGAGAGTGGGTTTGTTACGGTGGATGGTCAAGAGGGGTTTCCTTTCTGTGGATTAGGCTGCCTGGAACACCTTGCAGCTTTGGGGAGCAAAATAGCTGGCTTGAAGCAGGACCAGGATGAGGGGAATGGTGAATCTGCTTAGGAAGTTGACTTACCTAGCTGCCCAGGGATATGCCCCAACCCCCGCTGGCAATCTGGTGAGAGGGAGCATTCTCTGAGAGTGGGAGGGTTCTGACAGAAGGTGTAGAGGGGTTTCCTTTCTGTGGATTTGGCTGCCTGGACCCCCACATAGCTTTGGATGGCAGATAAGCCAGCTTGAAGCAGCACCAAGCTGAGGGGAGAAGCGAATCTACTGAGGAAGCCTGATTTACCCAACAGCCCCGATGAAACTGAGGTTTGGCCCCAGAGGGGATGGAGTCAGCCAATTTTATCTTTTTGCACTGACAAGCATCAGAGCTTCAGCTCCCCTGAGGAGGCCAGGAAGTAGAAAGTGCTTGATTGCTTGATGAGTTTCCACGAGCCTAGTTAGGGTCCATTGGTGGAGGGGTTGGTGTAGAAGAGGACTTCTTCTGGGTCCCTTATTTTGCCAAAAAAAAAAAAAAAAAAAAGAAGACAGTCACTTTAAAAAATAAAAGAAAGAATTTTTCTTTTTTAATTTAGTTTAATTGCTAAAATATGCCTCAAAAACTTGCAGATAGAATCTTGCAGGGCAATTGATTGATGAACACAAGCAAGCTGAGAGGTACCACAAGGGCCCAAGAAGGAAAAAATGTTCTTCCTTAGATTTGTTTGACTGCTTGCTTATGTGGTTGTTTGGTTTTTCTCTGTTTATTTGTTGTCTCTTGCTTTTTTTTCCTCCTACCCCCGCCCCTTTTTTCTCTCTTTCTTTCTTTTTTTTTTTTTTATTTTAAATTAGGTGCAGTTAGCTTGTCTTGTCTTTGCGGTGCTTCTTCTTCAGTGATTTCCCAATGCTGTAAATATTGATTTTTGTCTTCCAGCACTATCTCTTTTCCTTCCTTCATTTTTCTGCCTTCTGTTTTCTGTTGTGGTTATTACATACCACATTTTTTCAAATTGGGAAAGGAGAAGTAAAAATTTCATTATTTGCAGATGACATGATCCTATACATAGAAAGCCCTGAAAAATCTACAGCAAAGCTTCTAGAACTTAAAAAGGAGTTCAGTAATGTCACAGGCTATAATATCAATGCTCAAAAATCAGTAGAATTTCTGTACACCAATAATGAGCAATCTGAGGAGGAAATGAAGGGAAAAAAAATAACATTTACAATAGTAACTAGAAGAATCAAATACCTAAGAATAAATTTAACTGAAGATAGAAAGGATTTATATACAGAAATCTACACAACACTGTAAAAGGTAATCAAAGAAGACTTAAATAAATGGAAGAATATTCCTTGTTCATGGATAGGAAGACTAAACATCATCAAGATGTCTATCCTACCCAAGCTAATGTACAGATTTAGTGCAATGCCAGTAAAAATCAACACTGTATGTTTTAAGGAACTGGAAAAACTAACCACAAAATATATTTTGAAAGGTGAGAGGCTCTGAATTGCCAAAGACATATTGAAAAAGAAAAATGAAGTTGAAGATATCACACTACCTGACTTTAAAACATACTACAAAGCTACAGCTCTCAAAACTGCATGGTATTGGCATAAGGATAGACATAATGACCAACGGAACTGAATTGACAGTTCTGATATAGATCCTCCCATATACAGTCATCTGATATTCATCAAGGCCACCAAACCCACTCAGGTAGGAGAGAATGGCCACTTTAACAAGTGGTGCTTTGAGAAATGGATATTCATAAACAAAAGAATGAGATAGGGATATCATCTCACACCTTATACAAAAATCATCTCAATATGGATCAAAGATCTAAATACAAGAACCAAAACCATAAAGGCCTTGGAAGATAATGTAGGGAAACATCTACAGGACTTTGTGATAGGAAATGGTTTCATGAACTTCACACCCAAATCACGAGCAGCAAGAGAAAAATAGGTAAATGGGATCTCCTCAAAATTAAAATCATCTGCACCTCAAAGGACCTTATTAAGAAAATAAAAAGGCAGCCTACCAATGGGAGAAAATATTTGGCCACCATATATCTGATAGGAGCCTAATATCCTGCATATATAAAGAAATCCTACACCTCAAAAATAAAAAGACAAACAACCCATTTAAAAAATGGGCAAGTGACCTGAAAAGACACTTCTCCAATGAAGAAATGCAAATGGCTAAAAAGCACATGAAAAAAAAAAAAGCTTGACATGGCTAGTTATTTGGGAAATACAAATCAAAACTACAATGAGATAACATCTTATACTCATCAGAATGGCAGCTATTTAATAAACAACAGACTTTAAGTGTTAGAGAGAATGTGGAGGAATAAGAACCCTCATCCACTGTTGGTGGGATAGTGGAAAATTCCAGCCACTCTTGAGGACTGCTTGGCAGTTCCTCAGAAAACTAACAATAGATCTTCCATATGATCCAGCAATTCCACCACTCAGTATATACCCAGAAGAATTGAAAGTAAAGACACAAACAGATATATGCACCCCAATATTCATAGCAGCATTATTCACAATTGCCAAAAGTTGGAATTAGCCTTGATGCCCATCAACAGATGAATGGATAAAGAATATGTGGTACATACATACAATGGAATATTACTCAGCTGTAAGAAAGAATAAAGTGCTAACACACGGAATAACATGGATGAATCTTGAAGACCTTATGTTGAGTGAAGCAAGCCAGGCATTGAAGGATGAACACTATATGACCTCATTTATATGAATTGAGGAAAGTGACCAATCTCTGGAAACCAGTGTCTTAAATATAGGTTAATAAGGGAAAGAAAGGGAAGAGAAGGTTGTGAGCCATCACCCATATGGATATAATCTATGGTAAAGTGATAGAGTATGGTTGCATATTGAAGAATAGGACAGGTGTGTAGTGATATTACTGGGTTTGGTGGTGCAGGGTTGACAGGTTGGTACATTAGGAAGAGTGTGTTAAAATACCCAGGATACTGGGGGGAGAGTTGGGAGGGGGCCTAGGTGAACATGGAATTTGTGGGTGTGATGTTGAAAGTGCAGGAATGGGAATGCTCTCATGGCAGTATGACAAGGTAGTGTCACTGGTTTAGGGTGTAGGTTGGAGGGGCAATCAGGAAGGGGTGCATCTGGAGTAGGCTTCTTGGAAGCGTGTCAGTGTTCATCCTGTCATAATGTGTTGTGTTTGTGAGTGGAGACCCACATGGTGAGTGGGAAGGAGATGGACCCCCATCTTTGGGAAGTCTGATTCACCCAGAAACAGACAGGTTGGTGTATCTTTGGTGCAAGGGTGGATCCTTATGAGAGGATAATCAGCATGTCAAGACCTATTGTTGCATGTAACTATGAATCTTGTCATCCAATGATTCAAGACAAGGGTGTGTCTTGTGCCCCAGGGGGTTAAGGATGAAGGATCAGAAAAGATCAAACAGGGGGTATTTAGCCGTCATGGGAAATGTTTTCCATTACCTTACAGTAATAGACACAGGACCTGGTAAATATCATAAAATATTATTAAACTGTACCATCTAAATTGTAAACTATACTGTAAACCATTGACAATGTTTAGTAGTTATATTCCACTATATGTATAACAGTATTAACAATGCTACCATCCACATAAAAAAATATTTTAATACAGAGTGAGGAAGGAGAAGGAGGTTGGGCATATGAGAGTCTCCAGTATTATGTGTGTGACTTTGCTTGACCTAAAACTTCTTCGAAAATTAAATGAAAATTCGGGAGACACTGGGGAGTGAGGGGGGCAGGTGCCACAGTACGGACAGGACACCCGGTAATGCAGTGACAAAAGGAAAAATGTTAAAAAATAAATAATTTTTTTTGTTTATTTCCATTTTCTGAATATCCCAATCCTTTAATTTTGTTTTATTTCTAGTATTTGTTTTTTAAGTTTCTATGTCTTTTATCTCTTATATTTAAACTTATCTTTATTATTTCATTTTATTATTAATTGTATTTAGCTATTATATGGGCTTCATCTTCAAGAAAGGTTTGGATCACAGAAGGGCTACAGAGAGGGCAGGACAGGGTTGTTCGTGGGGGGTGTCTGGGATGGAGGTTTCATATGAGGAAGTTCACCTGAATATACATAAAAGATATACAAATTTGTTCAAATGCTCAAGGGGTGGGCATGGTCACAGTGGGTAGACAATCACTCAATAAATGAAGGAATACTGAATTCCCATCCTGGAGAGCTCTGCCACATTCTCCAAGGGAGTAGCAACAGTCCCCTGAGTGCAGGGCAGTGCCTGTTAAGGGAGGATGGTCCACTGATGCTTTCTTGTTATTGATGACTAGCTTGTAAATGAAACTTAGCCTACTGTTATGGGTTGCCTAAGTGTTGCCACCTGAGAGCCTCCTTGTTGCTCAAATGTGACTTCTCCCTAAGCCAAACTCAGCATATTAATGCATTACCTTCCCCCAGCATGGAACATGACTCCTGGGGATGAGCTTCCCTGGCAATGAGGGATTAATACCAAGTGCCAATTCACAATATGACTGGAAAAAGGCCTTGAATAAAAGGGAGAAAAAGTAAAGACAAATGAGATCATGTGGCTAAGAGACTTCAAAAAGAGACAGGAGGTCATCCCAGAGGTAACGCTTATGCACACCTCAGTAGGATCTCATAGAACACCAAAGTGGATATCACCCTACATAGAGTGGCTCCTGAGAGTTCTGGAGACACCCAGGTCCTATATAAAGGGGAATAGCTCCAGAGATTGATGCCTTATCAGTGGGCTCTACTTTGGAATCTGAGCTTCTGAGAGTGACAGAGTTGGACTCAAATAAGTCCTCCCTGCACATGGTCCATCAGTCCCTTCTATTCAAACCTATATGTAATGCTGGAGTTTGTAGATGTACTTCCAGAGACTGGAGCCTCTGACCTGCCCATGTGCCAGCTGTGCCTGGAATCTCAGTAGAGCTGCAACTACTACTCTACAGATCAATGGACTCACCCAAGTCACCTGGTGAGGAGATGATGATGGACAAATGTGATCCCAGGGAATGGAGAGAGCCTACAGCTGCAGGCAAGATAACCCCATCCACCATATCCTTGGGATATAAGCCCCTTCTCACTTGGAGGTGGAGTGGACATCACCATCTCAAACTCCTCAGGATTTTGGAAAGTTCTATGAACTAGAGTGGTCTCAGTGATATTCTGTTGTAAATATATTGTGATTCAAGCAATGGAAGAAATTACAACAATGAGGAGGGGCCAGTGGCCACTGGACTCTTATGGGGCAGGGAAGGGAAAAGCATTTGTAAAACATGGACTTTTTCAGGACTTGGGAATTATCCTGAGTGACATTACAATGACAGATATAGGCCATTTTACATCAGCATATAACATGCAGACCTGTGTGGGAGAGAGTGTGGTCTACAATGTGTACTATGGTCCATGGTTAATGGCAAAGCCCCAGGATGTGTATATCCATTGCAGGTGATGAGCCACACTAATGAAAGATGTTTATGTGGGATGTTATGGGAGGTGTGGGAGGTGGGGAATATGGGAATCCCTTAAATTTTTGTGTAACATTATGTAATCTAAGAATCTTTTAAAATAGAAAAAATAAATAAAATAAGAAGATAAAACCAGGGAGGTGCTGCAACTGACTGACATATTTTAGTTCACTTTTTTAGAATTATACAAATCCAAAATATATAAATATAAAGTAATTACATAACGTAATCCATAAACTTGATAAATGAAATTTATTTATTACATATAATACAGAAAGATATACAGCTGTCTAAATTTAAAAGTAAGAGACTTGAGATAAATAAGCAAGCTATGAAAAAAAAAAGAGTGAGGCTGAATCTTCCTATGAAGAGACCAACTAATCCTTGAGGATGTCATCTCCAGTCTCTGGTCAGTGCTATGTAACAGGGGTCCTCATCTTTCAATATTAATTTGAAGATAGTGATATGGTCCAGTCAATTGATGTTAGCATCTTCATAGGCCAATTGGAGAAGTAATGTGTTCACTGTTTCTGAGTGGTCAATTTGATGAGTAATTGCATTTTTAAATTTATTCACAAAATCTAGATAGGATTCAGAGCCTCCTTGTTGGATGGTATTGAATGAGCCCTGTTTTTCTTTTAATTCAGGAATTTTACATCAAGCATTTATTGCTACTTTAGAGCACTGAGGAAAATGTCTTTGATCTTTTTGTGCTTGAACACAAGGTTCAAAAAAGTGCCTGTGCCTTGCATTATGTCTATGCCTAGAATATTTACGTGTTTATGTTGTGGATTATTTGTTGAGCACACCCTTCTTGATATTTAGTTGCCAGACACTATACTGGGCTGGGAAGACTAACATTTTTACCAAAGGTTTCCAGTCCCAGGGGCACATAAGATAGATGTTGGCTATGGCCTCTAAAATACCTGTGGTGAAAGAACTATGGACGTCATTGTCACTGATATTTTTCTCAAATCTTTAAATATAGAATAGGGAAGTTAATCATCTCATGGCTGTCCATTTTGTAGAGCTACTGGGAAAGTGTGGCATTCTCCACCCTCTAGGGCTTATTTTAAACATTTTTCCATAACAGGGTGAGGTGTCTGAGTTTCAAAGAAGATGCAGGGTGGAGAAGGAGGAAGTGGGAGTAAAATTTCTTCTTCCTTAGGAAATGTGGATTTTTAAGAGGAACTGGGGAAGGAATCAGAGAGGGAGAAGGAAGTGTGGCTTCTTCTTTGTCAAAAGCTAAAGAACTTTTGCATTAGGAATTCTCTGGAGTAGCAGTAGGCTGGGAAGGGAAGTAAAGTGTGCATATATTTGTTTTTACTAGTCTCCAGTTTATAAGAGCAGAGGTGGGGATTTTCTCTCTGTGTTCATATTTTCATTAAGATTTTTTCCAACTTGCTCTGATAATTCTAAGTCTAATATTCCTCTGTTGGGAACCATGGGCAGATATTTCAGATTTACTCTAATAAAGCAAATAGTTGAGTTTCTTTTACTGTACAATCATATGCCTTTAGGAATTGCTGAATGGTTTTAACAAAAACTTTTTGTGTTTTGAGAGGCCCAATCCATGATGAAATTAGATAATACCCTTGACTGTATTCTGACATGTAGGCAATTATCTCAAGTGGGTTTTGTTGTTCCCTTACTTGGGATGATGAAGTATCTGGATGAAATTCATCCCATTTTGTGCTAATTGAGCCACCTGTTCCTCTGGTCATGTCAGGATCACCACTTGCAGGATTCCATCCTGCAAAGTCTTCCTGGGATCTGTCCAGCAGAGCCCATGAAGTGCAAAGAATTACTCTAAACATGAAGATCGACAGACATGAGGAGGAGAACAGCTAAAGAAACTATCCTCTTGAACTAATCCCCAGCACAGTGCTTATTCCCCTTTCATATCCCAAAAATAATGGTGAATGTGCAGGGGAGTAGGCAGGTATCATGCATATGAGAGGTCATAAATAACATCATAAGAATTCCAGGCTGTTAATGAGGTAGCCCAGAAACTTTTTGAGGTATACATAGGAGATTAGGTGGCAGCAAAGTTCTAAGATATCTGATTAACAGAGCAAAAATGTTCATGTTTATGGCAGGAACTGATAGTGGTGATTTCTCCGTGTGGGCAGAGAAACAAGTCTCCAAACAATTTCTTAGATATAAAGATCAAAGCATTTTACCCTCTTTTTTCTTTCCTTCACCTTTTCATTTTTTTCTTTAAATTTCTTTCATTTTTCCCTTTTCTTTTCTTCTTTCCTGACTGTCCCTCTGTTATCTTTCTTACTTCACACTTATCTGACATTTTATTTTATTTTATTTTATGTTACTATTATTTTATTTTATTTATATTTTTCCACTTTCTTTTTTAAATTTTTACATTTTTATTCTTGTGTATTATTGTTCCTCTATATTTTTTATTGTTTTATTTTTTGCTTTTTTTCTTCTGTCTTTTTAAATTTTTTTTTCCTTCTTCTATTTTCCCTTCTTTTAATTTTGTGGCTCTAATATTCTTTCCATTGAATATGAGGAACTACAAGGATATAGAATAAATGGAACCAAGTGATAAAGAAGACCACCAGTACAAAACCAATAAAATAAAATAAAATAAAATAAAATAAAATAAAATAAAATAAAACCCTAGACTAACCAATGAATAAGCAAATCAAGATAAACAGATGCCTAGATACCAGCAAAAATCTACAAGCCATACTAAGCAAAATATAAGTCCTGGCCCAGTCTAATGAAAAAACTATATAAAAGTAAGAGATTCATAAGATGGAACAACTAATCAAAGATATCCAAATAAATATATTTAATCATTTCAATGAAATGAAGGAACAGGATATTAAGAAGGCATTGGGAAGACATACAGAAAAAATTGTAAACATACATAAAAAGATAAAAGACACGATGCATGAAATTAAAAAAAAAACACTAAAAGTTCAAAACATTGGATTTGAACAGGTAGAGGAAAAAATTAGTGATGTAGAAATTAAGACATCTGAAATTCCACAGATAGTAGAAAAATGACAAGTAATGGAAATAAAATCAGCAGGGACCCAGAGAATTGAATAACAACATGAAATGCACAACCACACATCAAGAGCAACCCAGAGGGAAAACAGAAGGGAATGGGGGCAGTATTGGTGAAAATAATTGCCAAATATGCCCCACTTCTTATGAGGGACAGGGATAAATATGTCCAGGAAGTGTAGCAAATTCTGAAACAATAAATCATAGGAGACCTACCCCAAGACATGTACCGATCAGATTGTCAAAAGGTCAAGACAAAGACAGAATCCTGAATGCAGTAAGAAAAAAACGATCCATCACATATAAGGGAAGCTCAATAAGAATAGGTGTTGATTTCTCATCTGAAACCATGGAGGTGCGAAAGCATGGTATGAGAAGTTAAGGTGCTGAAAGAAAAAAAAAACCTGCAATCCAAGTATGCTGTATCCAACAAAATTGGCATTCAAAAATGAGGGAGAATAAAACAAACAAAAAATATAAAAATGAGTAATAGTTCAAAATATTCACAGGTAAACAGATATTAAGAGAATTTGTCAACAAGAGACCTGTTCTTCAAGAAATATGAAAAGGAACTGTACAATTTTAAAGGAAAAACTGGAGAGTGAGGGTTGGAGGACAGTGTATAAAGAAAGATTATTGCTATTAATAAGAGTAACTAAAAGTATAAAAAAGAAATAAAAATAAAATATGGCATATATAAGCCTAAAGAAAAAATGGCTAAAGTAAGTTCTGCATTTACAATAATAACATTGGATGTTAATGGATTAAACTCTACAATCAAAAGACACAGACTGGCAGAATTAATAGGGAAATTTGACTCATCTATATGCTGTGTACTAGAAACTCACCTTAGACATAGGGACACAAATAGATTACAGTGAAATTTGGAAGATGATTTCACATTCAATAATTAACCCAAAATGGGCAGGAGTAGCTATACTAATATCAGACAAAATAGACTTTAATTGCAATACTGCAGTAATAGAGAAAGGACACTATTCATTAATAGAAGGGGTATGGGACCAAGAAGAAATAGCAATCGTAAATATATTGATGCACTTAACAAGGGATACACAAAATACTTGGGGCACATACTCTCAAAACTAAGGAAATAAATAAACACTTTCTTTGACAACAATGGAACAAAACTAGAAATCATTAAAGGATGGAGAATTGAAATAGGCACAAATATATGGAAGTTCACCACAATCAATCAGTGCATCAAGGAGGATATTGCCAGAGAAATCTGTAAAGTAACTACCATGCAGTGAAAGAAAATGAAAACATAAAATATCAAAATTTATGGGATTCAAGTAAATCATTGTGGATAGGGAAATTTACAGCCATCAATGCTCACATTAAAAAAGAAGAAACAGCTAAAATCAAAGACATAACTGCACTCCTGGAGAAACTAGGAAAAGACCAACAAAATAATTCCAAGGCAAGCAAAAGGAAGGAAATAACAAATGATAGAGAAGAATTAAGTGAAAATTGGAATAAAAAACAATAGAAAGAAATAACAAAGCCAAATGATGGTTTGTTTAGAAGATTAATAGCATTAACAATCAATCCCTTAGCTAGACTAACAAAATTTAAAAAGGAGAAGATGCAAGTAAACAAATCAGAAATAAGAGAAGGGATATCACCCCTGACCCAAAGATATAAAGAGAATCAAAAGAGGTTACTTTGAAAAAATGTACAAGATGGACAATTTAGAAGAAATAGATAAATTTCTAGAAACACACAAACTATATTGATGAAAGAACAAACTCAAGGCATATAAGAATTCCCTATATTTCTATGTAACATTTATGTAATCTAAATATCTTTTTCTAAAAAAATAATGTAATGCAAAAAACTGTAATGTAAAAATAGTTTTTTTTTCTTCAAATATTTTTTCATTATTTTTTAATATTCCAAACTTTAAAAATATCATTCTATTTTATTAAATTTTTATGTATTTTACTTCTTATGTATAGAGCTATCATTATTTCATTTTCTTATTAATTATATGTGGCTACTCTATCGGCTTAATTTTTGAAGAAGTTTTAGATCACAGAAGGATTATAAATGTGACAGGGGAGGGTCATTGGTGTGGGGTGTCAATGAGTGGGGATACATGTGATGAAATTCACCTGGGTATGCATATAAGGCACATAAATGTCTTCAAATGTTCATGGGGCATGGTCATGGTGGTGAGAGGTCCACATAATAATGAAAAGAATATCAAATTTCCTTCTGGGAAGCTCTGCCACATTCTCTAAGGTAACAGTAAGAATACCCCAAGTACAGGAGCAATTACTTGTGGAGGAGGATGGTCTATTGAAGGACGCTTGCTACTGATGACTATGGTTATGACCCTTTGCTTTTGAATTTGAAACTTTGCCTTGTGATGTAGGGTGCCTAAGAGTTACCTTTGGGTAGCATCCTTGTTGCTCAAATGTGGCCTCTATTTAAGCCAAGCTTAGCATATAAAATCAAGAACTTTCACCTAGTGGGAGACATGACCCCCAGGTATGAGCCTACCTGGCACTAAGAGCCTGCTACTAAGTACTAACAAGCAATGCATCTTGGGGGGGGGGGAACAAAAAACACCTTGACAAAAAGGGGGAAAAGACAAAGACAAATGAGTATGGCTAAGATATTTCAAAGTGAGTCAGGAGGCCATCCCAGAGGTAGTGTTTAGGCATATCTCAAAGATATCTCATTGACAGCCAAGGAGATACAACCCCAAGTAGCGACGCTCCTCAGGGATATGGAGACATCCATGTACTATATTCAATGCAGACAGCTCAGGATTTTGGGCACTTGCTAGTGGGTCCTAATCTGGTATTTATTCTCCCCAGTGTGACTGAGTTAGCCTTAGCAGTGGTTTTCCTATGTATTACTCTTCTGTACTTCTATTTGATCCTATAATTAGTACTAGAATTTTTAAGTGTAAATCAAAGAGACTTAAATCTTTGGGCTGTCTCTGTGCCAGCTGAATCCTGAATCTCAGCAGAGTTGCAATACCTACTCTCCAGTTCAATGTACTCACCCAGGACAACTAACAGGAAGGAGATATTGGACAAACAACATACCAAAGAACCGAGTGTGCCTTCAACTACAAGAAGACAGTCCCATCCATCGGATGTATGGGATCAAATCCCCCTCAATTAATGGTGGAGTGGGCATCACAATCCCAGAGTCTTCAGGATTGGGAAAGGAAATATGGAGTATAATAAACTTACTAGAATTCTACTATAGATATATTGTGATTCTAGCAATGGAAGAAATAACATTGTTGTGGAGGCAGTGACTCATGGATGTTTTGAGGTTAGGGAGAGGAGAGGGAAAAACAGGTGTAATAAGGAGGCATTTTCAGGACTTGGGAATCATCCTGAATGACATTACAATGACAGATACAAGCCATTATACATCCAGTCATAACCTACAAAGTTGAATGGTAGAGGGTGTAAACTACAATGTAAACTATAGTACATGCTTAGTGGCAATGCTCCAAAATGTGTGTATCAATTAAAATGAATGTACCACATTGATGAAAGATGTTGCTTATGTGGGAAAAATGTAGGAGGTGTGGGGAGTGGGGCATATGGGAAACCCCTATATATTCTATGTAACATTTATGTAATTGAAGTATCATTTAAAAAATTTAAAAATGAAAAGAAATGAAAACAAAACATTCTCATGCCCTATGTAACAGCAATAAAATTAGATTTTACACACCAAAAAAAAAAAAAAAAAAAGAACAAATACAAGAACTCAACACAGCAATTATGATTAGTAAGATTGAACCAGGAATCAAAAATCTTCCAAACAGAAAAGCCCAGAGCCAGATGGTTTCACAAGTGAACTCTACCAATCATTCCAGAAAGAAATAATACCAATCCTGCTCACACACTTCCAAAAAACTGAAGGTGAATGAACAATTTCTAACTGCTCTATGAAATGGTTATATAAATTTTATACCCAAGGCACAAGCAATTAAAGAAAAAATAGATAAATGAGAAGTCCTCAAAATTAAAAACTTTCATGATTCAAAGGAATCTGTCAAGAGAGTGAAAAGGCAGCCTATCTGATAAGGGTTTGTATCTAGCATATATAAAGAAATCTTACACCTCAAAGAAAAAAAAAGACAAGCATTCCATTTAAAAATTGGGCAAGAGATGTGAAGAGACGCTTTTCCAAAGAAGAAATAAAAAGGGCTATAAGCAATGTAAATATGCTCAACATCCCTACCTATTAGGGAAATTCAAATTAAAATTACAATGAGATGTCACCTTATACCAATTAGGCTGGCTGTTAAAAAACAATAAAAAACTACAAGTGTTGGAGAGGATGTGGAGGAATAGGAACACTCATCATCTACATCTGGGAATGTAGAAGGGTGCAGCCACTGTGGATGACAGTTTGGCAGTTCCTCAGGAAGCTAAGTATAGAATTTGCATATGATCTGGTGATTCAACTACTAGGGATATACTCAGAAAAATTGAAAATAGGGATGTGAACAGATAAATGCTCACCACTGATCATTGTAGCTTTATCCACAATTGCCAAAACCTGGAAGCAACTCATATGTCTATTAATGGATGAATGAATGAATAATATGGATGAAATATTACTCGGCTATAAGAAGGAATGAAATATTGACACATGTAACAACATAGATGAATCTCAAAGACCTTATATTGATCCAGTCTCTAAAGGACAAGTATTACATGATCTCATTTATATGAACTAAAGATATTGAGCAGACTCACAAATCTAGAGTCTTGAAGTTAAGTTTCCAGGAGATGGAAAGTGAATAGAGAGTGGTGAGCTGATCCTCAATCTGGTTAGAATCTATGAAAAGGGGGTTAGGGGTGGTTGGGCAGTGGATGGGGTGATGTGGGTGGGGTTGTGGATGCTGGAGTGTAAGAGGTTGGGGGTTTGAATTGGGCTATCCAAACAACTGGGGGGGGGAGGACTTCAGGAAAGAACAAGTGAACTCTGGAGAAGTAGAGGAGAAGTAAAGAATGTGGTTGAGAATACAATTGAAGGAATGTTATTTTGGCAAGCATGATAAGGGAAAGCCACTTGAGCAGGGTGTCAATGTTGGGGAGATATGTAGGGAAGGGTGTACCTGGACATGGTTCTATGGCATATGAATGTGTTCATATGGTCATAGGATATTCTTGCAGTGGGTGGAGATCCACACAACAGCCAACAAGTTATTAAATTCCCATCCTTGAGAGTCCTACTATGTTCTCTAATAGGGTGGTAAGAATCTCTAAAGTACATAAGCAGAACCTAATAAAATAAAACAGACTAATACACTGAGGCCTTATTATTAGTGCTTTTACTTTTGAACCTTAATCTTGTGAAATTGAAACTTAGCCTAATCTTTATTGCCAAAGAGTTACCTCCTGAAAACCTTTTTACTCAAATGTTGCCTCTCTGTAAACCAAACTCAGCAAATAAACACACCACTTCCACCCACCGCCCCTGCTGTGGGGCATAATTCCTAGGGATGAGATTCCCTGACACTGAGAGATTATTACAAAGCATAAACCAATGATGCATTTGAAAAAGACTGACAAAAAGTGGGAAAGTTAAATACAGGAGTTTTTATGGCTAAGAGATTTCAAAGTGAGTCAGGAGGTAGCACCAGAGGTAACAGTTATGCACAATTCAGGGGAATCTCAATAACCACTACAGTAAATAAAACCTCAAGCAGGCATGCTCCTGAGGGCTCTAGAGACATCTGGACACTCTAGGCAGGACAAACAACCCTATGAAATCAGAACCTTTTGGTTGGGCCTTACCTTGGAATATGTGTTAAACTATTTCCCCACTGTAACAGAATTAGGCTCATTTATAATTTCCCTACACATGATTCTTCAACCTCCTTTATTTGAACCTACAATTAACAGTATATCCATTAAATATATGTCCCAGAGACTTAAATCTTATGGCTGTTCATATGCTAGTTGAGCCCTGAATCTCAAGACAGTTGTAACCAAAATCTACTCTCCAGTTCATCAAACTCACCCTAGAAAACTAATAAAATGATGATGACGGACAACTCCCATCCCAAAAAGCAAAGACCATCTACACCTGCAAGCAAAAACACTTCCTTCCATCTTCCCCATAAGGTCCAAGTTTCCTCTCAATCTGAAGGAGAGAAGACATCACAGTACCCAAATCCTCAAGACTGAGGATTGGACAGACATAAGGGAAGAATGCAAACATGCACCAAAATAGACTTGTTATTAGTGTAGTAACATAAGGAGTTTGTAACATTTATATAAATATATTGCTTACCAGAGATTCTGAAGGAATGAGGAAAGAAAAGATGGAACATAGGGCATTTTAGGGCATAGGAATTTTTCTGATTGCTATTCAATGAAGGATACAGGCAATTATATATTTTGTCTAAACCCATAAAATTGTAAGATGCAAAGTGTAAAATATAATGTAAACTACAGAACATGGTTAGTAGCTGTATTAGTTATCCAAAAGGGGTACTGATGCAAAGTACCAGAAATCTTCTCATTTTTATAAAGGATATTTATTTGGGGTAGAAGCTTACATTCACAAGGCCTTAAAGAGTCCAACTCAAGGTATTATAAGATATATTTTCTCACCCAAAGTTTTGCCATATATTCATGCAAGATGACAGGTGACATCTGCAAGGGCTCGTTTCCTTGTTCCTCTTAAGGTTCTGTAGTCCCCACTTATTCTGATTTCTGCAGTAGGCTGGCATAAGTTTCATCTCTCTCTCTCTCTCCAGGGTTCATTTCTTTCTGTGCTCAGGAGCTCTGTTTTCTTCACAAGGTCAACTGTAGACTATCAGACTCATCTCTCTTCCCAGGGCCTCTGCCATGTCTAATGAGCTGTCTCTCTTCCTCTGGGGCTCTTCTTCTCCCTGTCTGTACCACCATGTGAGAGTCTGTTTTATCAGCCCACAAATGGGGTGGGGACTCAACCCTACATGTCCCTAATGACATCTTCAATTCAAAGCCTTAATCTTAACATGATTTAATCAAAGATATCTTAGCTGTATCTAATACAATCAAAGACAAATGAGTATAAAAAAACAACCCAAGAAACAAAATAGATAGAAAAAAAAGATTTAATTGAAAAGACATATAAATGATAAGAGAAAAAAAAAAAGAGGAGAGAGAGAGAAAAAAAGAAAAATGAAGACCAAACATGAACTGGTAGAATGGAAGATAAGCAACAGAAGTCAGAATACAGGAAAATGAAGGGAAAAAGAGAAATAGATTAGGTTGAAATAATAAGTAAAAGGGAAAAAAAGAAACAAAGAAAGGGAAAAAAGTAAACAAGAAACAAAAAAGCAACAAAGAAACAACCCAGGCAAAACAGCCTTCCCTCTTAGGCTCCTAGGAACCTTCTCAAGATGCTGGTGCTCTTCATTTAATCACCCTGCAGCCTGCCCTCCTCAGGTGATGGATCCAGTTTTATTGAATTAAATAAAGGAAAAAGAAAGAAAAACCCCAAAAAACCTTAAAACAAAACAGTAGAAACTCAGTCTAAAAATTACCTCTCATAAGTTGCTAGCTATGTGCCTTAAGTTTTCCTGGATCCCTTCACTTAATAGGTATTGGGACCAAAACCAGTGACCTTCTACATACAAGATAGGAATTTCCCCACTGCTCTACAGCAGCTCTATAGATTATATATGCTTTTGAGAGTGTATCAGTCTCTTCCTGTCCCCATTTCCCTTAGGCCATTTGGACTTGTAACTGTTTTCAGGGGCTGGCCTTGTTAGGTGCCTGTTTCCACCCCCTCCTTGAACAAATACCTCTCTTCCAGTGTGGCTGGGTGTGACAGCCTCTCTGAGCAGATTCTTCCTTCCTTCTCTTCCAGGGCCACCTCTGCACTGGCTAGAATCCTCCCTGAGATTCAAAGGGAATTCAGGCTAAGAAACCCATGAAAATGAAATCACTTTCCACCCTCTGCCAGACCCCACTTCTTCCCAGGTAATTATCCCTCCAACTTAGCTGGCTGGTGAGAGCTCGTGGTTCCATGTATGCTATTTTCTTTGAAGGTGGAGCTTACCCACCCACCCTTTCCAGCCACAAGGGCAAGCATCTCACAATTTTCCCTTGGTGCTTTATATTTGTCCAGCTCCCACCAGAATGATGCCCTGCAGCCTCCTGCACCGTGGATTCCATAAACAGCTTACTCAGGTAGTATTTTGTCCCTTCTCTGCTATTTTTGTGAATTAGCTGAGCAATGCTTATCTACATTGACACCATTTTCACAGAACTCTAGTCTGAGTTTACATTGGAAACTTTTCAGCTTAATGCACAGGCTCACCATTATCAAATTCTGCCTTTGAAAAAACATCAGGAATTTATCTTGCTGAGTTCTTTGCAACTTTAAAACATGGATTGCCCTTCTTCCAGTTTTCAAAAGTAGTTTCACCATTTGCTTCTAAGACCTCATAAAAAATCAGTTTAGCATCCATATTCCTACCAACAGTCTTTCCAAAGCAATCTAGGCCTTTTCCATCAAACATCTCAAATTTACTCCAAAAAATATCCTTTTACCCCTTTATAAAATCTTTCCAGCATTTTGGTAATTGGAAAAACACCAACCATTTCTCATTTCCAAATTTTATTAGTCATCCAAAATGGGTGCTGTAGGCTTGTATGAAGGGTATTTATTTGAGTTGGAAGCTTACAGTTACAAGGCCCTAGGGAGTCTAATGCAAGGTACCATAATTGGTACTTTCTCACCTGTGGTTTGATGCCATGTGTTGATGCAAGGTGGCAGGCAATATCTGTGAGGTTCAGATTTCCTTCTTCCACTTAAGGTTATGTTGTCTCAGCTTTTTCAGATCTCAGCTTAAGACTGACATAAGGCTCATCTCTCTCCCCAGGGCACATCCCTTTCTGGGCTCACTTGCTCTGATGTCCTCACAAGGTTAGCTATAGGCTATCAGGGTCATCTCTCTTCCTAGCACATCTGTTGTGTCTCATGAGCTGTCTCTCTTCATCTAGGGCTTTCAATTACTGTGTCTCTACTTCCATTTGAGAGTCTGTTTTATCATCCCATCAAGGAGGTGGGACTCAATCTTGCAGGCCCTAATGGCATGGTTGAATCAAAGCCCTAATATTAACATAATTTAATCAAGGACATGTCAGGTAAATCTAATACAAGGGGTATTATGCCCAGAGGAACACATCAGTTTACAAATATAATCAAATATCTTTTTTGGAATTCATATAATATCAAACTGCCATGGTAGTAATGCTTCAATATTTTTTCATCCATTGTGACAAATGTACTGCACTTATGTAAGATGTTATTAAAAGGGGAATGTGTGAGAGGGCTGGGTATATGGAAATCCCCTGTAATTTCAATGAAACTTTTTTGTAATATAAACTTCTTTAAAAGTAAACTTTAAAAGCAGAATGTAATATTTATACATGTATGAATTCAGATGTATTTGCTGTAGTTGCTAAGATAGGAACATTGAGATATGAACATTCTCCCTGTGATGCTAAAATGTACATTATAAAGTTACTAATTACAAAGAAATATGGAGAATATGGACATGGGTCAAGAACTTAGCTATAAGATATGGCTTCAGTGCTATTAATACAAATTAAGACAGATATTTTAAAAGAAATCTAGCTTGTTTTAAGAAAAATGGATGTGGCAGTTCTGGTTATTTATGAATCCAAAATAAAGAAAGATTATGTCTGTAAACTAATCTATTCTTCTGTGTGTGATACCCTTTGAATGCATTAGATTCAGCAGACATGTCCTGGTTAAATTACCTGTTAAGACTAAGGATTTGTTTTGACCAAGCCAGTAAAGCATGACTCAGATAGAGTCCCTGCCTCTTTGGTTGGGCTATATAAATGAATACCTCACAGAAGAAGACACATGGTAAGAAATAAAGATCCACAGATGCCAGAGGAGAGAACCTTGTCATGCCAAGTAAGTGTAGAGATTTTGGTTGTTTTCATTCTTCCATGTGATAGAAAGGAGAAAGTTCAAAAGCTAAAATCCTGGGAATAGATAAGAGTCATTTTCTTGATAGTTTGCAGCCAAAGAGAACAGAGTAGCTGAGTAGATGAGAAGGCCCCCAAAGCAGGCAGTGTTCACCAACCATTTTGTTTCAACATATAGCAACTGCCTTTGGTGAGAAAGCAGTCTTGAGTTAGACTCTTTAGGGTCTTGTAACTGCAAGCTTTTACTCCAAATAAATACCCTTTATAAAAGCCAAAAGCTTTCTGGTACTTTGCATCAGCACCACTTTTGTTAACTAATACCGAATTTGGTACCAGAAGTGAGATATATTCTGATGAAATCACCAAAAATGTTGGAAAGGCTTTATAAATGGGTAAAGCATGTCTTTTGGAGAAATTGTGAGATGCTTTATGGAAAAGGTCTACATGGCTTTGAATAGGCTGTTGATAGGAATATGGTGCCTAAAGTTATTTCTGTTAAGACCTTAGAAATTATTACTGGTAACTGGAGGAAAGGTGATCCATGTTTTAAAGTTGCAAAGAACCTAGCAAGCTTGACTCCTGATGTCAAATGGAAGGCAGAATTTTAAAATGGCAAACCTGGACATTTAGCTGGAGAACTTTCCAAAGTAAATTCAGAGAAAATGGTTTGGCTTCTCCTTGCAGCTTATAGTAAAATGCTAGATGAAAGAGATAATCTGAGAACTGAATTGTTGGTCACAAAGAAATCCAACAATGATTCTGGAAATTACAAGCCTCTGTAAATCAATTTCTGAGATGAAAGTGATCCATTTGATGAATTAATTAAACTTAGAATTTATAAGACAGGATTAAAAATGCAATTATACAGGAAAGACTTGAAGAAAGGGTTACTGTCTGATGGCTTAGATCCCTTCTTCCTGCATGCTAAACTAACAAGTTTTGTGAGATCTATATGAACAAAACTGGTGTCAGCCTGGACTAAAATGAACATGGAGGGAAGAGATGGAAGGAAAAAATGGCTTTAAGAGGAAAATCACAGAAGATGAGGTCTAGAATTATGATACATCATTGGGCCAAGTGTGGTACCTAACCCATGTGTATGGAGAGGGTAAGTTTGCTCTGGCATTTGACAAGGGTGGATGTATTAACCCCTTATTCAGGGAGTTTAGCTGCTTCAGATGATAGAGAGGGTGGAGCACATTCCCTGAAGTTGAGAGTGATTGAGATTACCATCACAGTGCTCTGAGATGTTTGGTTCTGTTCCCCATAGATTAGGGAGAATGTTGCCACCACCTCACTTTCCTAAGATATTTGAGGCAATAATCCAGCGATTGGGGAAATTGTGGCCATCACCTCAATGTTCTTGGAAGATGATGTCTGGAGCTTGGTAGCCTCAAGTTGCTTGATGAAGGTGGACCCAAGAAAATGGCCATTGAGCAATCCTGTGGAAAGAGTGGGCCACCTTGAGGACCCAAGGAGAAAAATCCTTCATCTTAACAATGACTCACACTTTGAAATGTAATGGAGAATGCCCTGCAAATTTTCAGAACTGCTGGGGACCAGTGATGCATGTTTCCCTCCCAAATTCTCCTAGTGGCAAGGCAAATGTTTATCAGATGTCTTTACCTTTATACATTGGAAACAGATAAATTGTTTTGTAAATTTTACAGGTCTACAGCCAGAGGAGACTTTGCCCCAAGGTAAACGGTAACTGTGATGTGAGTTTGTATTTAGCAGTGCTAACTGAAAGGATTTAAGGTTTTTTGAATATTGCAAAATCTTTTGAGGATTCAGAAGGTGAAATGTAGCAGTTTGAGAATATTTTTGAAACCAAAATAGAGAAAGATTATGTTACTAAACTAATTTATTCCTTTGGGTGTGATGCACTTTGAATGCATTAGATTCAGCTGACATGTACTGATTAAATTACCTGTTAAGGTTAGGGCTTTGTTTCTACCATGTGAGTAGGATTATGCCTTGGATTGAGTCCCTGACTCCTTGAAGGGCCTATATAAATGGGCACACACTAAAAAAGACACATAGGAAGAGAAGAAGCTCCATATATGCCACATGAGAAAACAATGTCCTGTTATGTAAGAGGAGAGAAGTTGGCTATTTAGGCTCTGCCATGTGATGGAAAGGAGAGATTTCCATCAGGTAAAGCCCTGAAAGGAGAGATGAGCCATTTACCTGGTAATTTGTAGCAAAAGAGAACAGAGTAGCTGAGCAGATGAGAAGGTCTGAAAGACTAGGCAGAGGTCAAGAGCCATCTTGCTTCAACATGTGCCAACTGCCAACTGACTTCTGGCACTTTACATTAGCACCCCTTTGGCTGACTAATACACTGGGCTAATATTTTAAAAATAATAAAAAACAAAATATAGGTTCCCATACAACCACCCTTCCTATTCTCACATTCTGTATAAAAACAGGGTGTTTTAGTAACCAAAGGGGTGCTCATATAAAGTACCAGGAATCTGTTGGTTTTTATAAAGCGTAATTATTTTAGATAAAACCTTATAATTACAACATACTAAAGAATCCAACTCAAAGTTAATTCCTCACCAAACTCTGCTGCCACGTGTTGAAGCAAGATGGCAGGTGATGTCTGTAAGGGCTCAGTCTTCCTCCTCAAGGCTCCATGGTCCCAGATTCTTCCATACTCAGCTGGAGGCTGGAAGGCTCCTTTCTTTCTGGGCTAGGCTGCTCTGTTCTCTTCACTAGGCCAGCCATAGACTATCAGGCTCATCTCTCTTCCTGGTGTCATAGGATCTAAGTTCATTCCCCTTCAATATCTGTGGTGCTCTCTCTGTTCCTCTGTATGTACCTTATTCAATTTCTCCTTGAGTGACTGTCCATTTCTATAGCCCACAAAGGAGGCAGGAATTCAAATGATGTCACCCTAATGATGTGGTCAAATCAAAGCCCTAATCTTCATTTAATAAAGTAAAAGTGAAACCTCTGAATTTAACACAATCAAAAGATATCATCTCCAGAGGAGCAGAGCAGTTTACAAACATAATATCTCTTTCTGGAGTTCATAAATAATATGAAACAGCCATAGATGAGGAGAGAAAATGAGATCTCCTTCATGGGTTTTATACTCTTTGGAGTCTTCTCAGGTAGAAGGCCTACTGAATGTTCATTGGAACCATTTTCCTTATCTATGTTGTTGCCATCACAGGAAACACCCTCCTGGTCCTCCTCATTGCTCTTGATTCCTGACTTCACAACACCATTTACTTCCTTCTCCCTCATGGACATCTCCCTATCTACACAACAGTCTCCAGGATGCTAACCAACTTTTTCTTAGGGTTTGCAGAAATTCCCTACATTGGCTGTAGTACTCAAGTCTATGTCCACATTGTCTTGGAGAGCTGTGAATGTATACTGCTTACTCTGATGGCCAAAGACCTATACTTGGCTTCCTGCAACCCCTTGAGATATATGGTCATTACGAAGCCTAAAGTTTGCCAACAGGGAGCTATTGTGTTCTGGGTTGGGGGAGCAATACATACTCATTCATACCACATATACCAAGCATTTTTCCAAATGAGGCTCTAAAGAAATCAAGCATTTCTTCTGTGAGCTCCCACCAGTCTTCAAGTTGTCATATAAGGACAATTCAACTTATGAGAGAGTAGTGTTAGTAGGGATTTTCTTTTTCATTATCCCCTTTTGCCTCATCCTCACCTCCTATGTACTTATCTTTCTTAGTGTTCTCAGTGAAAATTCTTTGAAAGTGAATAATAAAGTTCTTTCCATCTGATGTGGTGTTTCTCTTCTTTGAGATTCTCATCTACCTGATTCCCAGGACATTTCATACCACAGAGCAGGACAAGTTTCTCTCTCTATTCAATGCCACCCTCTCCCCAATGTTGAGGCTTCATATATACAGCCTAAGAAATAAGGATGTAAGAGAAGCTAAGAGGATAGTTCTATGAAAAAGGTTTAGCAGAACATAAAAATTACTGGAATTAATTTTTTTAATTTATTTAATTTAACATAAGTCAACTTAATGAAGTGAAGGAAGAGAATAAGGATATTAGAAGACAATGGAGGAATATATTGAAGAAATAGTAAATATACTTAAAAAGTCAACAGATCTGATGATGATGAATGTCACAATGCAAGAAATAAAAAAATATGCTGGAAGCACATAACAGCAGATTTGAACAGGCAGAGGAAATAGTCAGTAACACCTAAGATAGTAAATTTGAACTTGGGCAGATAGAACAGATAGATTAAAAGATAGAAAAATTCAGCAAGTACACAGGGAATTGAATGAGAACATGAAATGCACAAGCATTGACCTTATAGGCATCTCAGAGGGAGAAGAAAATGGAAAGGGGGTAGAAGGAATGTTGGAGGAAATAATGGCTGGAAACTTCCCAAACATATTGAGGGAAATAGATTACATGTCCAGGAAGTACATTGCACCCCAAACAGTATAAATCCCAACAGGCCTACAACAAGACTTATACTTATCACATTGTCAAATGCTCAGGACAAAGAGAGAATACTGAAAGCAACAAGAGAAAAGCAATACCTCAAGTACAAGGGAAGCTCAATAAGATTAAGTGCTAATTTCTCATCTGAAACCTTGGAGACAATAAGGCAGGGGTATAACATAGTTAAGGTGCTAAAAGAAAAATAAATTGCCAGCCTAGAATTCTGTATCCAGGAAAGTGGTCATTTAAAAATGAGGAAGAATTCAAAATATTCACATATAAACAGAAATTAAGAGAGTTTGTCAACAAGAAACTGGCCTCAAGAGAAACTAAAAGAAGTCCTGCAGTTAGAAAGGAAAATGAAACAGAAGAGAAGGTTGGAGGAGAGTGTAGAAAGGAAGATTATTAGTAAAAATAACTAAAAAGATACAAGGAGAAATAAAAAATAATGTGACATATATAAATAAGGGATGCAAGGAAGTTGCAAGTGAATTGCTGGAAAATGATTTTATGTGCCAGCAATAACCTAGAAAGGGTGGGAGTAAGTATATTAATAGGGACAAAATAGACTTTAATAGCAAAACTCTTGTAAGAGAAAAGTAAGGATCTTATATTTTAATAAAAAGGGTAATCTATTCCAAGGAAGCAACAATATACGTTTATGCACCAAGCCAGATTTCCCCAAAATATTTGAAGTAAACATTGGAAAAAGTAAGTGGAGAAATAAAAGCCTCTACAATTATAGTGGGGGACTTTAATCCACCATTATCAACATTAGACAGAACATCTTGACAGAGGATCAATAAAGAAACCTAATCCTTGAAGAATACCTGAGAGGAACTAGACTTTAAGACATACAGAATTTTACACCAAAATACAACAGGATATATGTTCTTTTTTAGAGTTCTTGGATTATTCTCCAGGATAAACAACATGCCAGATTATAGAACAAGTCTCAAAAAATGCAGAAAGTTTGAAATTATATGAAGAAATATCTCTGACCTCAATGGAATGAAGCTTGAAATTAATAAGGGGTAGTGAACCAGAATGGAAGTTAAACAACACACTCTTAGTCAATCAGTGAGTTAAGGAGGAAATTGTTAAAAAAAAAAAAAAATCAGAATCCACCTTGAAACAAATGAAAATAAGAATACAAATTATAAAAAAAAATACAGAATGCATCAAAAACAGTGCTGTGGGGAAAATTTATATCCAGAAATATTTATATTTTAAAAAGAAAAAAAGAACTTAAATTTATGACTTAATTTCACACCAGGAGGAAAACAGAAAAGTACAACAAACTAAACCCAAAGCAAATAGAAAGAAGGAAATTACAAGGATTTGAGCAGAGTTAAATGAAATTGAGGGAAAAAAGCATTAGAAAAAATTAACAAAACCAGAAGCAAATTCTTTGAAAAGGTTAAGGAAATTGACAAACCCTTAGCTAGACTAACAAAGAAAAAAAGATAGAAGGTGAAAATACATAAAATAAAAAATGAGGGAGGGGATATCACCATGGATACCACAGAAAGAAAGAGAATCAGAAGAGGATACTTTGAAAATTTTTATGCCAACAAGATGGATAACAGATGAAATCAACAAAATTCAAGAAACACTCAGCAGGATACATTGAAGAAAGAAGATATTGATGAACTCAACAGACCAATCACAAGAAACAAGATTGAACTAGTCATCAAAAACCTCCCAACTAAGAAAAGCTGAGGACCAAATGGCTTCACAGGTGAATTCTACCAAACATTCTGGAAAGAACTAAAACCAATCCTGCTTAAACTCTGACAAAAAAAAAGAGAAGAGGAGGAAACATTTCCTAACTCAATTCTATGATGTCAACACCACCTGAATACCATAGTCACAGAACATTTCCAGAAGAAAAGAAATCTACACTCCAATCTCTCAAATGAACCTGGATGATAAAACCATCAATAAAATTCTCAAAATTGAGGAATAATGAGGGAATGCAACTATGGATTAAGTAGACTTATTTTGCTATCAATGAATGAACTTGTAACATTGATATAAAGGAAGTGACAACCAGAGGTTTTTGAGGGGAGGGAGATGGAAGAATTGGCATATAACATGGGCATTCTTTATACATTGGAATTGTCCTGCATGACAATGCAATGACAGATACAAACCATTATACATTCTGTCAAAATCTATAAAATTGTGCAGTGCAAAGTGTAAACTATAATGTAATCTATAGTGCATCATAAGTAATAATGCTTCAATGTGTCCACCAAATGTAAAAAATGAATCATACTCATATGAGATGTCACTTAGAGGAGGAAATGTGAGAGGGTGAAGTGATGAAGGTATATGAGAATATCCTATATTTTCTATATGACTTTTCTGTAAACTAAATCTTTGAAAATCAAATGAGAAAAGTAAGACTCTGGGAGGACATACAGAAAAATTTGTCATTGTACAGAAAAGATAACAGATTTATGGCTAAAGAAAGACACAATGCAACATTTTTGTCTTTTGTATATCATTTGTTATTTTAATATTATTATTTAAGTTATTTTAAAAAGATTTATTATATTTATTTATTTCTCCCCATGCCCTCATTGTTTGTGCTTGCTGTGTCTTTTTGTTGCGTGTTTGTCTTCCTTTTAAGAGGCACTGAGAATTGAACCCAGGACCTCCCATGTGGGAGGGAGGCATCCAATTGCTTGAGCCACCTCCATTCTCTGCTTTGTTGTTCTCTCATTATGTTTTCCTCCTTGTGTCTCTTGTGTCATCTTGTTTCATCAGCTCAATGACCAGCTCGTCACATCAGGTCACTCTCTTGCTTGTCTTTTTTAAGAGGCACAGGGACCCGAAACCGGGACCTCCCATTTGGTAGGTGGGGGTTCAATTGCTTAAGACACATCCACTTTCCTATTATTAAATTATTTTTATTGTTTTTATTTATTTAATTTTGGCTCTGTTTTTGAGGAGGTTTTGGATTGCAGATTGATTGCAACTGTGGCAGGGGAGGATCATTTGTGTAGGTGTCAGTGGTGGTGGGAAGTATGGGAAAGGGTGCACCTGGGGCTTGTTTATATGTCATATAAATGTGTTCAAGTGATAATGCAGTCTTGTCTCAGTGGGTGGAGAACCACAAAAATAACTGAAAGAATATTGGATTCCCATCCCAGAGATTCCTGCTATATTCTCTAATAGAGTGGCCAGAATCCCTAGAGTACATGGACATTGCCTAGCAAAGGAGGACAGAACAATAAATTAGATCCTTGATATTGATTCTTGTGCTTATGAAACTTGTTCCTATGAAATTGAAACTTAGCCTTGTGTAATATATTTCTGAAGAGTTACCTCTTGAAAGCTTTCTTGTTGCTCAAATATGGCCTCTTTGTAAGCCAAATTCAGCATATGAACTCACTACTCCTCCCCAGCATGGCACATGATTTCCAGGGATAAGCCTCCCTGGCACTGAGGGATTATAACCAACTTCCAGTGAGTTATTCATTTGCAATAACACCTGGATCAAAAGAGGGAAATATTAAGTGCAAATGAGTTTTTATGGCTAAAAGATTTCAAAGTAAGGCTGGAGATCATTTCAGAGTTACACTTATGTACCTCTCAGGACAATCCCATTGACTGCCACAGCAAACGGTGCTCAAGTAAGGGAGGCTCCTGAGGGCTCTAGAGACATAGACACTATAGGCAGGGCAGACAATCTCAGGAATTTTGCAAGCAGTGTGTGGGCCTTACTTTAAAAATAAATGCTCCCCAATGTAGCAGAGTTAGACTCATTTATAGTTTCCCTACACATGGTTCTTCAGCCACTTTTATTTGAACCTGTAATTAGCACTATACCCATTGAGTATGTATCACAGGGACTTAAATCTTCTGGGCTGTTCATGTACTAGTTGAGTCCTGAATCTCAGGAAAGTGACAGCCAACACTCACTCTCCAGTTTATCAGACTCACCCAAGACAACTAAAAAAAGGATGATCGGAAACACTCATTCAAAGAAAAAAAAAACAGAGTATCTAAAACTGCAAGCAATACAGTTCCATCCATTCACCCAACTGGATCTAAGCCCCCTTTCAATTGGAAGCAGAGATGGCAGGACCATTTCAAAACCCTCTTTATAGAAGAATGAACAAACATAAGGGAAAAATGCAAGTATGGACTAAAGTAGATATTATTATTCTAGTAATGGAAGAACTTTAAATATTAATATATAGGCAGTGGTCAAAAGAGTGTCTAAGGGGAGAGAGGGAAGAACACGTGTAACATGGGTCATGTTTGGGACATTGGAATGACATTGCAAGGATGGATACATACCAGGGGTTCTTAACCAGTGGTCCATTGAAAGATTTCAGGGGGTATGCTTGAATTGAAAAAAAAATCAATTTATTATCTTTATTTTCTCTGACCTCTAACTGAAATATAGCATTTCCTTCAAATATGAATGCATTCAATAAATTAAAGTAGTATTCATTCATATCACATTACAGTTTCTGCATATCTCTAAAAATCACTTACTTTGAAATTATGGTAGTGTTTAGACCTGATGCTAGTTGAGTGTGATAAAACTCTCTCACTACATTCTGAGAAGGGGTCAGTTGTTTTCCCCTCACTGGCAAAGGGGTCCATGAAACAAAAAGGGTTAAAAATCCCTGATACAGTCCATTATACATTTTGTCAAAACCTATAAAATGGTGTAGTGCAAAGTGTAAACCCTAATGTAATATATAGATCATGGTTTTTAGCAATGCTTCAATATGTGTTCAATAATTGGAAAAACTGTACCACATTAATTAAATATGTGGAAATGGGGAAAAGTGTGGGAGGGGAGAGGATGGGTTATATGGGAATCACCTACATTTTCTATTTAACATTTATGTACTCTAAAGCTTTAATAAAATAAATAAATAAAATAAAAAGGCATAAAAGATGTAATCAGTTACGATGCATCCCACCCAGATCAGGTTGGGTCCTAATCCAATAAGACTAGTGTCCTTATAAAAAGGAAATTTGGTCACACAGAGAAACAGAGGAGAAGGCTATGTGAAGATGAGACAGAGATTGGAGTTATGCTGCCATAAGCCAAGAAAAGCCAAGTATCCAGTAACTTCCAGAATCTAGGAAAAGTAAAGGAGTGAAAAATTTTTAGCTCCATCAGGGGAACATGGTTCTTCTGGGAGATTGTTTTTAGAGTCATCCTATAAAACTGTGAAAACATAAATTTATGTTGTTTTAAGCTATCAAGTTTATCATTTTGAACATCATCACTAGGATTAACACCATCAGCAAGATGACCAGAGGATTTAAAACTGTTTCTAAGTTAGAGAGTGAAGTGGAAACTGCAGCATCATAACATCTTCATCAAGTTCTGTTCCTTCACTAATCTAAAAAATCCCTGGGACACATAGATATGAAAGAATTGGCAAAAGTACTACATCAGAACTAGTTATCTATACCTGACTACAGGATGCCTTGCCTACTGTGCACAACCACCCTGGAATTGAAGTGGAAAAGTACAGCCAAACAGCCACTGACTTCATGGCCTATTTTAATTTATTTCATTTCATTTCATTTCATTTCATTTCATTTCATTTATTTCATTTCATTTCATTTCATTTCATTTCATTTCATTTCATTTCATTTCATTTCATT
>JAKSZT010014497.1:1304231-1323162 GCA_026826555.1 Tolypeutes matacus | reverse complement strand
TTTCATTTCATTTCATTTCATTTCATTTCATTTCATTTCATTTCATTATTTCATTTCATTTCATTTCATTTCTTTTCATTTCATTTCATTTCATTATTTTATTTATTTTATTTTATTTTTTAAATGTGAAAATTACTTTTATATAAATGTATATGGGAAGAGACAAGATGGCATCAGTTTAGGTGGGTACTCACCACCTCTCATGAGGACAGCTGTTTGGGGACAGGATCCTGCCTGAGTGGACTGTGCTGGGAGCCCATGGAGCAAGACCCTTTGGGACATCAATCTGGAGGGAGCTGGACAAGGAGGTGGATTGCTCAGGAAAAAAAAATGTGAGTTTTCCCTAAGCTGGATATTGCAGATGTGGACAACTAAGCTCCACCCTCAGGGCAAAGGTCTAAGGTAAGCCTCAACTCCCACCAGCAACCTGGTGAGAAGGAGCACACTCTGAGAGTGGGAGGGTTATGGCAGAGGGTGGAGAAGGGTTTCCTTTCTGTGGGTTCGATTTCCTGGATCCCCATGTAGCTTTGGGGAGCACAGAAGCCAGCTTGAAGTGGCACTGGGCTGAGGGGAGAGGTGAATCTGCTGAGGAAGCCTGATTTATCAAACCACCCTGGGATATGAAAGCTTGGCTCAGGAGAGGGCAGAGTCAGCCAATTTTATAGTTCCACACTGAGGAGTATCAGAGTTTCAGCTCCCCTGGGGGAGTCAGGCAGTCAGAAGTGTTTGATAAATTTCCATGAACTTGTTTATGGTCACCTTGGTGGACGGCATAGTCTAGAAGAGACCTTCTTTTGGGTCCCTTATTTCTCAAAAAGAAAAGGTTACTTAAAAATTTTTTTAACTTAGTTTACTCACTAAAATCTGCCTCAAAAGCTGCAGAGAAAAGCCAGCAGGGTAATTGATTGATGAACACAAGCAAGCTGAGAGGCTCCACGAGGGCCCAAGAAGGAACACTGTTCTTCCTTAGTTTTGTTTGACTGTTTGCTTCTGTGTTTTACTGGTTTTTCTTGTTTGTTTCTTGCTTGCTTTTCTTTCCTCTTCCCTATCTTCTTTTTTAAAAAATTAGGTGATGCTAGCTTGTTTCCTCTTTGCTGTACTTCTTATTCCTTGATTTCCCATTTTTTATGTATATTGATTTTATTTACAAACACTTTCACTTTTTCTTCTTTCATCTTTCCATCTTCAACTTTCTGTTGTGGTTCTTACAGTCCACCTTTTTTCATTAGTCCTCAATTTCATGAGTTTCGATTTCTATCTTGTATAGAATGTTTTTTTTTTTTTCTTATTAACTTTTTCCTTTCAGCCCTTTCTTTACTCTTTCTCTCTCTCCTCATCATTCTGGCCTTTTAAATCATTCTATATATTTTTCTCTATTTAGTTTCCCATTGCATTGTAGGTACTCCACATTTATCCCCTATTACTCAAAACTGCCTACATGAGTTAAATATTCATTTTACTAAGTCTTATATAGCTCCTCTTCTAACTTTTATTAATATTGCTATTATCTTTTTTACTGTCTTACCTCTTGTGAATCCTGTGACCATAATCTTTTTCCATCAAAGGAAAAAGCAAGGAAATAGAACAAGAAGAACAAAGTGTCAAAGAGAAAAATTAACACACACACAGAATGATGAGCTAAATAAAACTCTAGAGCAGAGAGAGAAGCTAATCAACTGAATAAACCCATCAAGATAAAATGATGACCAGAGGGCAGCAAAAAATTACAAACCATGCTGAGAAACAGGAAGACATTGCATAGTCCAATGAACAAACTAAATATGAGGAAGAGATGCAGAGCTTCAAACAACTAAACAAAGCTGTCCAAACAAATTTAATGGACCAAATCAATGAGGTGAAGGAAGAGATTAAGGATATTAAGAAAACACTGGGAGAAAATTCTGAAGAAATTGTGAACATACATAAAAAGCAAATGGATGTGATGGTGATGAATGCCACAATCCAAGAAATCAAAAAGATACAGGAATCACATTAGAGCAGATTTGAACAGGCAGAAGAAAGAATTAATGATGTGGAAGACAGTACATCTGAAATCAAACAGATAGTAGAACACATAGATAAAAAGATAGAAATAATCCAAGAGGGACTTAGAGATTTAACTGACAAAACAAAACACACAAACATATGCATTATAGGCATCCCAGAAGGAGAAGAGAAGGGAAAGGGAACAGAAGGAGTGTTGAAGGAAATAATGGCTGAAAAATTCCCAACACTATTGAGGGAGATGAACATATATGTCCAGGAAATACAATGCACCCAAACAGTAAAAATTCCAACAGGCCTACTCCAAGACATAAAATTATCAAAATATCCAATGATCAACACAAAGAGAAAATACTCAAGGCATTAAGAGAAAAGAGAAATATCACATACAAGGGAAGCTCAATAAGATTAAGTGCTGATTTCTCATCTGAAACCTTGGAGACAAGAAGACAGTGGTATGACATAGTCAAGGTACTAAAAGAAAAATTCTTCCAGCCACAAATTCTCTATCAAGCAAAGGTGGCATTCAAAAATGATGGAGAGTTCAAAATATTCACAGATAAACAGATATTAAGAGAGTAGGCCATTAAGAAACCTGTACTTCAAGAAATGCTAAAGGAATTTCTACAAGTTGAAAGGAAAAAATGGGAGAGAGAGAATTGGATGAGATTTCAGAACAACAGACAAGACAAAAAGAGAAATAAAAACAATATATAACATGCATAAACCCTAAGAAAATATGGCTGATGTACATAATTCATTGAGAGTAATAACACTGAAACTTAATGGATTAAACTCACCAGGCAAGAGACACAGATTGGCAGAATGGATAAAGAAATATGATCCATCTACATGCTATCTATAAGAAACTAACCATAGACCCAGGAATTCAAAGAGACTGAAAGAGAATGGCTGGAAAACAATTTTACAAGAAAACAAAAACCAAAAAATGAGAAGGAGTAGCTATCCTAATATCAGACAAAATAGACTTTAAATGCAAAACTATTGTAAAAGACAAAAATGGACCCCATATATAAGTAAAAGCAGTAATCTTTCAAGAAGAAAGAAAATCCATAGACATTTATGCACCTAATCAGGGCACCTCAAAATACATGAGGCAAACACTGGATAAACTAAGTAGAGTCATAAGCACCTCTACAATTATAATGGGGGACTTTAATACACCATTATCACCATTAGGCAGAACATCTAGACAGAGAATCAATAAAAAAAAAATAAAAAATAAAAAACACTTTGAATAATGCATTAGTGAATCTTGACCTAATAGACATACAGAACACTGCACACAAATAGAGCAGGATGTATATACTTCTTGATTGCATATGGATCATACTGCAAGATAGACCACATGCTAGGCCACAGGACAAATCTCAATGAATTCAGGAAGATTAAAATTATACAAAGTAATTTCTCTGACCACAGTGGAATGAAATTGGAAATCACTAAGGGCCAGAGAACCAAATTGAAAGCAAAGATACAAACAGATAAATGCACACCAATATTCATATTGTCATTGTTAACCATTGCCAAATGTTGGAATCATCCCAGATGAATGGGTAAATGATATGTGGTACATACATACAATGGAATATTGCTCAGCTGTAAGAAGAAATAAAGTGTTAACACACGAAATAACATGGATGAATCTTGAAGACCATATGTTGAGTGAAGCAAGCCAGGCATTGAAGGATGAGCACTATATAACCTCACTGATTTGAACTGAGGAATATGAGCAGTCTCTGAGAACCATTGTCTGAAAGATAGGTTAACAAGGGAGAGAAAGAGAAGAATAGGTTGTGAGCCATCACCCATATGGACATAATCTATGATAAAGTGATAGAGTATAGTTGCTTATTGAAGGATAGGACAGATGGGTAGTGATATAACTGAGTTTGATGGTGAAGAATTGACAGGTGGGTAGATGAGGAAGGGCAGGCTGGAATACCCAGGGCATGTAACTATGAATCTTGTCATTCCATGAATCAAGACAGGGGAGTGTCATATGCACTAGGGGGATGGTGAGGAAGGAACAGAAAAGATCAAATGGATATTTAGTGGTCATGGGAAAGGTTTTTCATTACCTTACAGTAATGGACACAGGACATGGTAAATATCATAAAAAATTATGAAACTGTACCATCTAAATGGTAATCTATACTGTAAACCTTTGACAATGTTTAGTTGCTATATTTCACTAGCTGTATAACAGTTATAACAATGATAACATCCATTTAAAAAAAGGTTTTAATATGGGGTGGGGAAGGGGGATGGAGGTTGGGTATGTGGGAGTCTCCAGTATTCCGTGTGTGACTTTGCTGTGACCTAAAACTTCTTTGAAAATTAAGTGAAAATTTGGGAGACACTGGGGAATGAGAGGGGGAAGGTGTCACGGTACACTGCACATCCGATAATGCAGTGATAAAAGGAAAAAAGAATAATTTTTTAAAAAGGATTTTCTTTTGTTTTTTCCCATTTTTACGAATGTCCCAATCCACTAATTATATTTAATTTTTAGTTGTTTTTTCTGAGTTTCCTTGTATTTTATCTCTTGCGTTTAAGCTTATCATTATTATTTCATTTTCCTATTAATTGTATTTGGTTATTATATGGGCTTCATCTTCAATGAAGCTTTAGATCACAGAAGGGTTACAAAGGTGGCTGCAGAGGATCATTGGTGGGGGGTGCCTAGGATGGGGGATTCATTGGAGTAAGCTCATCTGAATATACATGAAAGATATATAAAATTGTTCAAATAATCAAGGGATGGGGCATGGTTATGGTAGGTAGACAATTACTCAATAAATGAGGGAATCTGAATTCTCAGCCTGGAGCACTCTGCCACATTCTCCAAGGGAGCAGCAACAGTCACCTGAGTGCAGGGGCAGTGTCTGGCAAAAGAAGATGGCCCACTGATGGGTTCCTGCTATTGATGACTACCCTCATGAGTCTTTGCTCTTGTAATTGTAACTTAGCCTACTATTATGGGGTGCCTAAGAGCTGCCAACTGAAAACCTCCTTGTTGCTCAAATGTGGCCTCTCCCTAAGCCAAACTTAGCATATGAATGCATTACCTTGCCTCCAGCATGGGACATGACTCCCAGGGATGAGCCTCCCTCACTGGAACCGAGGGATTAATACCAAGTGCCAACTGCCAACACGACTGGAAAAAGACCTTGAGTAAAAGGGGGAAAAGGTAAAGACAAATGAGTTCATATGGCTAAGAGACATCAAATAGAGTCAGGAGGTCATCCCAGAGGTAACACTTGCGCACACTTCAGTAGGATCTCATAAAACACCAAAGTGGATATCACCCCACACAGAGGGACTCCTGAAGGCTCTGGAGACACCCATGTCCTATATAAGGGGGGGATAGCCCCAGAGATTGACACCTTATCAGTGGGCTCTGCTTTGGAATCTGTGCTCCTGAGAGTGACTGAGTTGGACTCAAATGACTCCTCCCTGCACATGGCACATCAGTCCCTTCTATTCAAACCTATATGTGATGCTAGAGTGTGTAGGTGTACTTCCAGATACTGGAGCTTATGGCCTACCTACATGCCAGCTGTGCCTGGAATCTTGGTGGAGCTGCAACTCCTACTCTACAGCTCAATGGACTCACCCAAGTCATCTGGTGAGGAGTGGATGATGGACAACGGCCATCCCAGGGAATGGAGAGAGCCTGCAGCTGCAGGCAAGATAATCCCATCCACTATATCCATGAGATATATGCCCACTTTCACTTGGACCTGGCGTGGACATCACCATCCCAGTTCCCTCAGGATTGTGGGAAGAGCTATGGACAAGAGTGTACTTAATGCTATTCTGTTGTAGACATATTGTGATTCAAGCAATGGAAGAAATTATAACAGTGAGGTAGAGCCAGTAGCCGCTAGACACTTTTGGGGCATGGAGGGGAAGGGCAGTTGTAATAGAGGGGCTTTTTCAGGATTTTGTGGTTGTCCTGAGTGACATTGCGGTGATGGATTTAGGCCATTTTACATCAGTATATACAATGCAGGATTGTGTGGGAGAGAGTGTGGTCTATGATGTGAACTGTGGTCTGTGCTTATTGGTAAAGCTCCAGGATGTGTATATCCATTGCAGGTGATGTGCCACACTAATGAAATATGTTTATGTGGGATGTTATGCGAGGTGTGGGAGGTGGGGAAAATGGAAATCCCTGTAATTTCTGTGTAACATTTAGGTAATCTAAGCACCTTTTAAAAATATATATATATATAAAAGTAACATTTATGTAAGCAAATGCACATATATGCATATATATTTATATGTCATTTTATAAATATTGCTTTGTATTGTGAAAAATTTGATTTTTACCAACAATAAAATTAATTAATTAATTAATTAATTAATTAATTAAAAAAGAAAGAGACAGGTGGGTGTCTCTTAAGAGCAAGTGCAGTTCTAATACTGGAGACAAGCCAGTGTGTCAAGAACTCTTGTTGCATGTAACTCTGAATCGTTTCATCCAAAGAGTCATCAGGAAGTCATCATGAGCCCCGGCTGGATGGGGAGAGAGGAACACACTATATCAAAAAAGGGGTATTTAGTGGTAGTGGAAATGTTTTTCATTACCTTACAGTGATGGACACAGGACATGGTAAATATCATCAAAATTTATAAAATTTATGGTTTAAAATGTAAACCATACTGTAAAACATTGACAGTGTTTTGTAGCTATGTTTCACTATCTGTATATCAGTTATAACAATCCTATCATCCACATACAAAAAGATTTTAATATGCGGTGAGGAAAGGGGAAGAGGTTGGTTATATAAGAGTGTATCATATTCTGTGTGTGACTTTGCTGTGACCTAAATCTTATATGAAAATTAAATGAAAAAGTGTGAGACACTGGGAAGTGAGAGGGGGTAGATGCCACGTTACAGACTGGACACCAGATAGTGCAGTGATAAAACACAAAATGTCAAAAAAAATTTTTTTTAATTGTTTCCATTTTTTGAATATCCCAATCTTTTATTTTTATTTTATTTTTAGGTTTTTAAAAGTTTTCATGTATTTTATATCTTACATTTAAACTTATCATTATTATTTCATTTTCCTATTTTTTTTTTGTATTTGGCTATTGTATTGGCTTCATCTTTAAAGAAGCTTTGGATCCTCAAATGGCTACAACTGGGGTCGGACAGGATCATTGTTGGGGGGTGTCAGGCATGGGGTGGGTGCATGGGAGGAAGTTCACCTGAACATATATAGAAGGTATACAAAATTGTTCAAATGTTTACCGGACATGGTCATAGTGGGTGGAGAATCACGCAATAAATGAGAGAATACTGAATTCACATCCTAGAGAGTTCTGCCACATTCTCCACGGGAGCCACAACAGTCCCCCAAGTTCAGGGGCAGTGTCTGGCAAAGGAGGATGATCTTCTGATATGCTCTTGTTATTGATGACTAGCCCTATGATACTTTGCTCTTGAAATTGAAGCCTAACCTATTGTTATGGTGTGCCTAAGCCTTGCCACCTGAGAGCTCCCTTGTTGCTCAAATGTGAACGCTCTCTCAGCCAAACTCAGCATATGAATGCATTACCTTCCTCCCAGTGTGGGACATGACCCCCGGTGATGAGCCTCACAGGCATTGAGGGATTATTATCAAGTTCCAACTGGCAATATGACTGGAAAAAGACCTTGAATAAAAGGGGGCAATGGTAAAGAAAAATGAATTTATATGGCTAAGAGACTTCAAAGTGAGTTAGGAAGTCATCCCAGAGGTAATGCTTATGCACATTTCAGTAGGGCCTCACAATCTTCCAAAGTGGATATCACTCCAAATAGAGGGACTCCTGAGGGCTCTGAAGAACTCCATGGCCTATGTCAGGGCAGATAGCTCCAGAGTTTAGTGCCTTATCAGTGGGCCTTACTTTGGAATCTGTGCTCCTGAGATTGAGAGAGTTGGAAACTAATATGTCTTCCCTGCACATGGTTCATCTGTCCCTTCTATTAAAACCTACACATTGTGCTGGAGTTCATATATGTACATCCAGAGACTGTTGTCTTTGGGCTGTCCATGTACCAGTTGGGCACAGAATATTGATGGAGCTGCAACTTTTACTCTACAGTTCAATGGACCCACCCAGGACACCTGGTGGGGAGATGATGATGTACAATTGCCATCCCAGGGAATGGAAAGAGTCTGCAACTGCTGACAGGACAATCCTATCCATCTTGTCCATGGGACATAAGCCACCTCTCACTTGGAGGTGGAATGGATATCACCATCCCAGACTCCTCAGGATTGGGGAAAGTGCTATGGACTAGAGTGGACTTATTGGTATTCACTTATAGACATATTGTGATTCAAGCAATGGAAGAAATTACAACATTAATGTGGAACCAGTGGCGACTGGACAATCTGGGGGCAGGGAGAGGGAAAAGCAGCTGTAATACAGGAGCTATTTTGGGACTTGAGAATTATCCTGTGTGACATTGCAATGACAGATATAGGCCATTTTATATCATCATATAATGTGCAGAACTCTGTGGGAGAGAGTATGGTCTACAATGTGAACTACAGTCCATGTTTAATGACAAAACCCCAGGATGTGTATATCCATTGCCATTGATGTGCCACACTAATGAAGGATTTTTATGTGGGAGGTGGGACATATGGGAATCTCTATAATTTTTGTGTCACTTTTATGTAATAATAAATAAATAAATAAATGTATACACATTAACTGCTTGTATAGAAATATCCTGTGT
This sequence comes from Tolypeutes matacus, assembly GCA_026826555.1. Lineage (NCBI taxonomy): Eukaryota > Metazoa > Chordata > Mammalia > Cingulata > Chlamyphoridae > Tolypeutes > Tolypeutes matacus. The sequence continues at coordinate 1,314,391 of JAKSZT010014497.1, read as the reverse complement.
TACAACAAAATGGACTCATAAACAAAAGAACTTTTAGAAACTAAACAATTTTTTAAATTACTGGTATTTTTATCATATTTGTCATTGATCCCTCTGTATCTCCATGCTAGCAATTTTTCTTTTTCTTCTAATAAAAGGAAAGTCCTTTTATTTCCCTCTGTAAAACAGAAATTCTACCATTCTTACAGTCACCAGTATTGCCTCTTTTTTTTATTGTCTGTTTTTGACATAATATGTAAGTTGTCAAATTATTTACACATGTACCACTTATCAAAATTTTAAAACTTTAGCCACATCTCTGCTGTGTCTTGAATTTTTTTATCAAGTCAATTTTTATATATATTAATAAAGCATAAATCTATCCAAAGTATACAATCAATGGTATTCAGTGCAATCACATAGTTGTGCATTCATCACTTCAATCATTCTTAGAGCACTTTCATTATTCCAATAATAATAATAATAATAGTAAAACAAGCAAAAATCATCACCTATGCTTTCCCTGCCATACATAGCTGCTATTCTTTTTCCTTCTCTCTAGCATATTTGTATTTATGTTTTGTAAGAACAGTCTTATATATCCAATATCACCCATATTCATGTTTTGCATGAGGTTTTCCTGTTTCTTGCAATCACATGTTACCATTTTTAGCTTTCTTTCTAATAATGCAAGTGACCTTAGACTTTCCATTTCAACCACTGTCTTACACATGTAATAGCTCTGCTGGTTACAAATACCATGATATGCTTTCATCATTTCTATTCATTTCCAAAATTCTACAAACAACCTTCTCACCAATTCTGCACATATTAACCCTCACCTTTCCATTATCTACCTCCTTCTATTTTCTGGTGACCAATATTCTAATTATTAACCCCATGAGTTTGTGCAATATGTTTAGTTCATAATAACACAATCATACAGTAATTGTCCTTTTGTATCTGGCTTGCTTCACTCAACATAATGTCCTCCAGGTACATCCATTTTGTCTTATGCTTCAAAACTTAATTTCTTCTTGCTGCTGCATAATATTCCATCATGTGTATACACCATGATGAAAGGATGAACCAACTGTCCCTTGAATTTTAAAGGAGTATATACTTGAATTGGACTATCCATTCACATTTCCACTAATTTTGCAGCAATATCCCATGAGAAGTTACTCAAAACATAACTGTCAAGTAATTTGGTCAGGAACTTAAGACAACTGTGACTTTTAGGGAAGAGAGATTTAGAGGAATATAATCCTCATTATTTTTTCTAAGACAGCAACTATGGTATTTTTAAGAAAAATAATGTCACCATCAATTTCTTATTCTATCTAGATTTAGATAGTCTCATCTACACAAGACCAGGAAAAACATGACACCCACAAACTTCATTCAAATTAAATTATCATGAGTTCAGCACAATTTTCTGAAAATATCTTAATGTGGAACTAAAGAGAAATCCACCCTTTTAATTGTATTTCAAGGATATTTCCCTTATTTAATAAGAATAAATTAGAATTACAATGATTTCACCAAATTTGTCATTCTACAAAAACATACTCTACAAAAAATTGTAGTTTAATATGCTTGAAAATTTCTAAACTTTATCTTTTAGCATTTTCATACAATCTCTTCCAGTCTTGACCTAAAAAGGTATAATCTGTTTAAGATTTAGTGAGAAACACACTATTTTTAGCAAAAAAAAAATTGTTTCTTTATTTTAAAAGCACTTTTATTGAGATGTATTCACATATCATGCAATTTATCTCAAGTGTACTTTTGGTTTTATCACAGAATTGTATATTCATTACCACAATAAATTTTAGAGCATTTTCATTAATCAAAACAAACACCTACCACTTAGCAGTCACCCCTCAAATCCTCTATCCTTCCCCTGCAGCACATAATTTCTAATGTAATTACAGGAAGTCAGAATTTGAGTTCCACAGTGGTTCCTCCAATATAGATAAAAGACTGATATCCAACATGTTTGACGAAGACAATTAGTTCAACTTAGTGATGAAATATTAAATAAAGATTTGATTTTCAGGTATATAAAATGAACAATTGTTTGCTTTTTAATGATCTACTTAATTTTATGTATTTCATTTAATAATCCAATGATATTTTTATACAATGGGAATTATACTTGTTTTTTCATATCACATATAAAGAATGCTTTGAGAATAAAATACAAATATCAAAAAGCACAATTATTATTTCATTTCATTGTTTAATATTGTATGGATTTTACTACTCTGTCTAAATCATAATAGCAGATATTTGATTAAAAAAAACTGCTATGAATATGTCTGTAAATTTGTAGAAGATATATATTGAGACATTGCTGAGGTTTCAAAGAAGGAACTTGATCCCAAAGCATGTTATCTCAAAATGCTTATAATCTCTAGCTTTTATAGAAAAGCTACAGGTGATAATGTTATATTTTAAATTGATCTTTGAAAACAGCCAAAAGAGCAATGACAGTCCAGAAAAAGAATGTACTTTACACCTTTGAATAATACAAGACTGTTTTAATAGTGATATGATAGCTACACAGTTTGTAAAGAAAGGATAGAATGTGGTTAAGAGGAGAGAGAAGATATTGAATGTTAGAGGATGAATTGTAAAGAAATGCAGCAAAAAGGTACATATTGTCTGTTATAATAGAACACAAAGAAATGTGATCACCAGACTGGGGGCTATTTTAGGAAGTAATAGGAATGCAGAGAGTTTGAGAATATTAAGGAGAAATGTATATATCTTTGCTGATTTATAATTATTCATTACATAAGCAGAGGTCCAGAGGGAAACTTGTGAATTTCTAGAGGTGGGGGGATAAGAAAATAAAGTGAGGGTGATAAGTAACCCATGGTCTGATATGACAGCTCTTTATTCACACAGAGTTCAAGTGCTGAGCTTCAAGAAAGTGCAGAGCTTAATTTTGGCAACTTTAATCTGAGTCAGTAGGAAAAATTCATAACAATAACAAACAATGTTATCCAACTCAAAGTTAAGTTCAAGTGTTTTTGTTGGTAGAATATGGTACTTTCAGTTTTGTAGTTATTGAATTTAGGATGATGGTAATACATCAAATGATAGCAAAGATAGAGAAAAGTATGTGCTGCACTTGGAGGGACCGGTGGAAACAATAAAGGATGTGGTCACAGGAAAAAGGGAAAAGTGGAAAATATAGAGCCATTGGAAATAATATGAAGAAGAAGATTACAATGATATAGTAAAGTGGTTTATGAGTTAAAGCATGTAGAAAATTAAGGTAAAGAAATAAGAAGAATAGTTATATAGTTTGCTATAAAAATAAAATAAGCATATATAGATACAAGTGGAATAGATAATACAAATGTAGAGATAACAGATACAGATAAAGATAAATATAGGTATAGATACATGTAGAGCTCTGTCTGTGGCTATGGACATAGATTATGTGGCCACAGGTTCCAATTTACATAAGACTGGTCCAGTATACACCATTTAACCCAGTGAAATATATAGTCACTATTTTACTCTTAAAAATGTCTATATTTGGATCATAACTTTTTTATGATACCAAAGGATAGAGATATGCATAACTTTAGGCATATGTTTGTGTGTGTATGCATAATATTGTGTAATTCCAGACAGAGTCACCGTCGTCCACTACCAGGGACATCAAAAAGAATGGATATGGTCATTCAAAGAAACAGGCTAGCCAACAAAACAGCTTGGCAAGTGGCTGAAGGATCTCATGGAATATGAGTCCTGGAATTGACACCACAGTTGTCCCTCTTAGGACAAGAAACTTATCAACTAAGCTATACCTGGGAAGAATAGAAATGGGCCAAGGGAGAAGGGTGAAGCCAAACCCCTGAAGGAACTTGGCTGCTTCTGGATAACCAGATTTTTGTCCTGAAAGGAGCCACTCATGCCCTCATCCAGCAGTACCACCAACTCACCCACCTAAGGAAAACTGTGCTGGAAGCCTTACTTAGGAGAAACTACTACATAGCCTGACTGGCTTCCCTCTGTGCCACCATCAGCAGCCAGTGGCAAGCCTGTGCCTAAAATAACCCTCTGCAGGGACCCTGAGCTCCAGCCAGCACCCAGCACATGGGCAGTCCCTTTTGACGATCTCACAGCAGACTTCACAGAAGTGAAACAAAGTCGGGTGTACAAATATCAGTTTGTGATGATATGCACCTTTTCAGGTTGGGTTGAAGCTTCCCCCACTTACACTGAAAAGACAAAAGAAGTGACTAAGGCTTTACTCAGAGATATCATTCCCCAACATGGACTGCCTCTGTCTACTGGAAGCAACAATGGCCCAGCCTTTGTAGATACTGTAGTCCAAGAACTGGCAAAAATGTTAGGGATCAAATGAAAACTCCATACCTCTTACAGGCCTGGGAGTTCAGGGAAAGTTGAATGCATGAATCAAACCCTCAAAGCCACCCTAGCTAAATTCTGCCAAGAAACTGGTTTCCCCTGGGTAGTCTTACTTCCCTTAACCCTCCTTTGAGTTAGGTGCACCCCATGACCCACAGGCTATTTACACTTTGAAATTCTATTTGGATGGCCACCCCCAATTATCCAGGTCTTCAAAGGAAAACTCCAGAGGTTAGCTAGCCAAGAAAATTAAGGTAGAGGCTAGCCAAGATTCCATTCTCCAGCAGCTAGGGAAATCTTTAGCCCCAATACATAAAACTGTCTTGTCCTGAAACCTCATCCCACTGGGACAGCTCATGCACCCCCACTGGCCAGGGGACCTAGTCTAGGTCAAAGACTGGAAAAAAGAACCCTTTCAGCCTTCCTGGACATCTCCACATACTGTGATCCTTGTAACTCCTACTGCTCTTAAAGTTGAGGAAACATCCTTCAGATTCATCTTTCCAGGTTCAAGAAAGCATACCCAATGAAGAAGAGGACAGCTATATAAACCAAACTGTATACAGCCACCCCTTGAGAGTGCAAGTCACCCAGGATCCCCTAACACTGACCTCATCAAATGCCTGCTGAATGGATCCCTGCTCCTGGTGGATCCAGTGCTTATATGGTCTACTCATCCTGGTATTCAGAGTTAGACTAGCTGCAGTAGCTCCTGCAGAGTGGACTATAGTAAATAGAGCTTTAATTGCAATAGCTTATGGGTGTATAATAGGATGATTCTGTGCCTTGTCTTGCTTATCCTTTTCTTTCTTGCCCCCTCCCTAGGAGCTAATACCCACCCCCAAAACCAATGGCAGTTGCAGATTAGCCAGGTCTGGGATAATCTAACTGTGCTGAATGCCTCAAACACCATTTCACGAAGGGATAACCTCAGCTTTTGCAGTGTTCAATGTTTGCAGAGCAATAAGAAATGATGTTACCCTTCCCCTGGGGGGGGGTAATCTGGACCATATCTATAGCACCTACAACAAATACCTATGCCAAGTGCCCTCCAACAACAGGCACTTCTGCCAATCTTGGGCCTAGTAGTTGATGCCATCTGAGTGGGAGCCCCAACTTCCTGATACATTCTGCAGAAGGTTCCCAGTCTGGCAGACTATAAATTAGGAATCAGCAATCCTGTGAAACTCACCTTATTAAACATAACCACCAGATCAGAAAATACTTTTTTAAGAGCCCAAACAGGACTAAAACTAAGAACTGGAATATAAAACTAAGAACTGGACCTGGGGGACCTCATACTAGTCCAACTGATCATGGTAACCCCAATGCCCAGAGAGAACCCTGATTAAAAATATCAGTGAAGCTGCCCAGACTCTAAAGCCAAAGTTAGAACAGCCTCCCACAACTTCCTTTTGAACCAGTTTTGAAATTTCCACCAACTCCTAAATAAATCCCAGCCCAACATAGCTGCATGCTGCTGGCTATGTACTTCCTCAAGTCTAACTATCTTCCCTGTACCTGTCCCATGGAACATAACCCTCCTTACCCATCACAGCTCCTTGGCAGGAACCAGGCCCCTCCCAGTCCACATAACTGAAATCCCAGGAAAACTGGCTAACTTTAAAAACATAACTACCAGCTCCCCCTCAACTGTCCTCCATTTTGGAAAGACTAACTGTGATACCACATGCCAATTCAATGTGTCTTACTAATGCACTGCAAACTCCACCATCTGAGTCTGTGGCACCAATGCCTACCAGTGCCTACCCCAAGGTGGTCAGGTCATCTGTTACCTGGCTTGGCCAGTACCATCATTCTCTGTGTATGGAGAAGAATTGTCTAGAGAGCTCTCCCAAGCCAAATGAGCAATAAAGGCAATTCCCCTACTCTTAGGACTAGGAGTAGTCTGAAGCACAACAGTAGCAATGGCTTTACTTGCAGTTGGTCAGGAGGGCTTACAAACTAGCATGGGAAACATCAAATGACCTCAAAGAAATATCAGGGGCTCTCAATGGGATGCAAGACCATATAAACTCATTGGCAGAAGTAGTTTTACAAAACAGATGAGGGTTAGACTTGCTCACCACAGGTCCAGGAGGAATCTGCCAGGCCCTAGGGAAAGAATGCTGTTTCTGTGCAAATTCCTCAGGGATAGTTAGCCCTGCTAAAAGAACAGGTCAAAGACCACTTAAACCATGCATACCAGGGATCTGCCAATGGGAACTACTTCCATTATCTCCTTTCCTGGATTTTGCCATTCATGCCAGTAATAGCCTCAGTCTTCTTCCTCTTAACTTTTAGGCCATGCATTATACAGTGCTTAACACAATACATCACTTCCCACCTAAACGCCTTAACACACCAAGTAATCCTCATGTTAAAATCAGCCCTTGGGGACTATAGAAAAATCTCCATGTTAGCAGATGATGCCCCATAAAGAATTATAAGGGCATCAAAGGGAGGAATGATTAAGAAAGTATTGCAGCCCTACCCCCCCTCAGCAGAAACCCACAGTCTTAGAAAAATAAGTGCCCCTCCTCCCTTTCTTCCTGGAATCCACAATTTAGGAAGATAAGCACTTCCCTGCCTGCCCCTTTCAACTAGAATTTACAACTTTAAGTAGATAATGACTCCTTTCCTCCCTCAGGCCCTCTCCCTGAGGAAGGTAAGCTAAACTCACAGTTTCTGCTTTTGTAAACACCACCTGTCCACTTGCTTAGGAATTTTCCTGCATAAAGTCCCTATATAAACTCATGAAAGACAAAACTTAGGGCTCAGATTTGAAGATGGGATTCTCCTCTGGGCCCATGCATAATAAAAACTTTGTTCCTCCATCTCTCTGAGGGAACACTTGAGTTTCTCATATCTAAGTTTTTTTCTGTCACAACAGAATCACTTTGTAGTCATTTCCCTGAAAATTGTCAAAGGCAGTGGTTTCCATTCTCTCCTTCAATTAGGGAAGGGACATCCATGGATGGGGAAATGATAGCTGATGCCAAAAGCTGGCCTGAGACATCCCCAGGGGAATCACCTGAGCATGCAGTCATAGTCAACACATGGGCCTGGAGATTCTGTATCAAGCAAGATTGTTCTCATCTCCAACCCAGACAACCATGGAATCACACTTCTGGTTTCAAATCTCTGATCCCTCACTCATAGCTGTATAATTTGGGGCTTGTTTCTTATCTGTAAGACTCTATCTTCATCAAAAATCAAGAACTTTGAGAAGCAGGGCACATTTTAGGAATTTCCATTGCTTTTGCAAATCAGTGAATTTTTTTTTATCATGGGGTGAGTGTGCATAGTGGAGAACAAAAGGGTGCATCACAGAACTTTCAATTGAATGAAATTTATCCCACAGACAGGATATCAGTTATGCTGGAATAGAAAGCAAGACAATTCAGTGAGTGAATGGAGTTTACCGAAGCTCCACATGAAAACATGGGTGGGTCTGGCTGATCCCTTTCAGAACAGTGAGGGCTCTGTGAGTGCACCCTGGAAATTTCATAGCCTAAAATGTCCTGAAATTTTTTAAAATTTGTATTCACACACATAGAATTGGGTAGGCGTTTTTAAGGGAAAATCTGGTAATGTAACCAGACTCCTCTAGGTTCTTGACTACTTTACATAAAGGAATTTAAGAAGATGCTAGTTTATTTAGGCCAGTAGTTTATTAAGAAAATGAGAGAAGAGAATAGAAATGGTACAAAATAACAGATTAGAGGACACAAAATGTATGTGTGGGCTGCTCCAGGCAAAGAGAGAGATTTAGCTTTTATTCCTCTTCTTGTTAGTGTTTGGAGGGGGGATGCCAGCTGATTACTTCTTTGATTAAAACTTCCAGTCAATTCCCCCTGGAGGCCCAATGATAAGGCCCATTGAGACTATCTGGGGCTTTTTCCTTGACCCTGGGTGAAATCCCATTCCAAATGTAGGATTCCTGTGGGGTTTTTCCAGCAGACTTTCGGTGGGATCTCTCCCTCAGGGGGTTTCTAGGTGGGGTTCCATAGCTATGTGTTTCACAGCTGTGTTTTTCTACCAGGTATTAAATTTCTTTTCCCATTCCCTAAATGGGCCCCCAACTCCCTCCTCAGAGAGTTTACACACTTAATCTTAAAGGGATGCTGAAGAATGATGGTCACTCTTCCGTAATTACTTCCTTCTGGTTAGGGGCAGTACACCCTGTCTGAAAAGGTGTAAAATACTCTGGCTACTCCATCATGTTTGGGGAAAGACTAGCACATTGGGTGGAGCTAGATGAAATCCCCACATGTTTAACAAGGCATTGATTCTGGAAGAAATAAATTCAATTATAATTTTCAAGATACACAGTCCTAATAAATGGATACTGGACTATAAGAGTAGGAAAGTTCAGGTGCCTTCAAAGGCAGCATCCTCTCAAAGTTGATGGGCTTCATCTTGCAGGTTTTGAATGCTGCTTAGTACTATTTCAGAATGATTTACATAGAGACAGCATTTCTCCTTAAACACACACACACACACATGTTCCTCCCTGTGCTGCAGTTAGCATGTTAGCTGTGCCCTGCTATTTTGCAGCACCACAATGGCAAGAAGTTCTGTTTGCTGTCTTAGAACTCCTAAGGAATGGCTAATTTATTCTATGCTGTTAATTAACTCTGAGAGAGATTGTAGAAGACCAATTTGGTTTGATATAAATTGTTAACCCTGGTTCCCATAATTGATTATGTTTAAGAGAGCTAAGAGGGGGATAAGAAAAGGCATTGTCATTTTAGTTATTGTATAGGGAGAAAATACAGGAAATAGAAATAGACAAGATTTCTTAAGGGGTGTCTGGCTTGCCATCCCCGTATCAATATGTATTTGGGCTAGAGTCATAGGAAACTTGGTTTGATCCAGACACTACTTAGCCTTGTCTCTTGAAGAGACAATTCAGGCTCTCCAAGGGCTGGCACTCATATATCCAGTCAGGTGTTTCTGGTGAGCTGGCACTTGTTTGGGCAGCTGGGTTCACTCGGGATAAGGGCACACAGCTGGCAATTCCTTTAACTTTAACAGTTGTTGGGGTGATTAAAACCACAGCATAAGGTCCCTTTCATTTTAGCTCTAATTGAGAGTGAGGTCTGTTCTCCTGCCAGGTTTTTATCAGAACCTGGTTTCCAGATCCTTAGTGAGGAAAGGTTGCCCATAGAACATCACAAAGGGCCTAAGCTGAAGAGGGACTTTATCTACCTCATTTGCTGTTTCACTTCTGGTAGGAAAATACTTACCCCTGGCAGAATGGCATGTGAGTCTGCCAGTCCTCATCAGTTTCTGAGTGGGACAGGTTAAGGAAAAAAGGCTAGGAGGGATATGTGGGTTTGTGCTGTGGCTTATCCTTTAAATCCAGCCTGCTTGAGTAGTTTTGGTTAAGACTCAAGGCAGGAGTGGAGAAGGGGCCCCTCAGGAACTAATGTTGGGTCCTCTGCCAGTAGCAGGGTGTCTGGGTTCAGGATCTGAATTGAGTTTATTATTTAATCAACCATCTACCTGTAAGCCATTGGTGACCCCTGACTTCAAGCATGTCTTTAACCTGGTGTGGGATGTTGGCTGAGAGTGGTTGCCACAAGTTAATTTTGTGGCTTGTGCAAATAAAAGGGCAACTGCCCCTATTTCTCTCAGGCAAGGTGGCCATCACCATGCTGTGTTATCAAGAGGTTTCAAGAAATCAGCTATTAGACCACAAAGGCCCCAGGATGTGTAAGTCCATTGAGGGTGGTGGGCCACACTTGTGGGAGATGTTTGTGTGGGATGTGGTGGGAGGT
>JAKSZT010014497.1:1250592-1303831 GCA_026826555.1 Tolypeutes matacus | reverse complement strand
ATATATGCATATATATTTATATATCGTTTTGCAAATGTTGGTATGTATTGTGAAAATTTTGACTTTTACCCACAATAAATAAAAAAAAAAAAAAAAAAGAAAAAGAAATCAGCTATTGGTTGAGAAATTTCACCCAGTTTCTGGACTAACACTCCTAGAGTGACTCCTTTCTTCTCAGTTACATTTAGAAAGAAAGGCTTGTTAAAGTTAGGAATTCTTAAGGATGGAAGGCTAATTAAACGCTGTTTTAAGGCATGGAAGGCAAGTTCTTGGTTTGTTCCCCATTCTAAGTCATGGTTATCATCCCCTGCAATAGCACTGTAAAGTGACCAGTCTATTTCACTAAACCTGTGTATCCACTGTCTACAGTAACCAATGATTCCTAGGAAAGCCTGCAATTATTTTTCTGTTTGAGGCTGGGGAAATCTAGTGATAGCTTGAACTCTATCTGGAGGGAGACCTTTCACCTTTCTGCTTTCTGCAGAAGAGATTTGTGCCTTGGATGCTGATATTTTGTAGCCATTATCAGGTAATAAACTAAGGACTAAAATGATGTTGGATCAGAAATTTCCTTTGTTAGACTGCAAAGCAACAGATCATCCACATATTTTAGGAGGGACCCCTGAGTCAAGTGAAGATCAGCTAGGTCCTGAGCTAAGGCATTCCAAAAAATATGAGTGCTGTCCCAGAGTCCTTGTAGCAACATGGTCCATGTAAGCTGGTCTAGGGTTTAATGTTAGACTCCTACCACTAAAAGGAAAAGAAGAATCATGAGTCTGGGTAGAGTGGAATGCAGAAAAAGGCAACCTTTAAGTTAAGAAAAGCAAACCATGTTGTGGTTAATACATCTAAGCTCTAGGTTTGCAATACCTTTTATGTTATCTTTCCATGGGAGCAGGCCATAATGCCAGTTGTATTTGTTTAAGTTCTTCTCAGAGTATTCTTACAATTGTTGCTCCATTTGGTATGCCATTCACACAGTCTGCATGCTGCAGCACCATTGACCCTCAAGAAAAGATAGGAAGATAGGCTCCAGTATTCTATCAGCCTGGTGCATATCACCCTTTGGCACTATGAAACAGTGCCAGTCTGGACTCAATATCCATTGTACATCTGGCCATATCAAGCCATCACCAACTGCTGCATGAGTCTGAAACTGCAATTTACTCTCAATCCACTTCAGGAGCATAACCAGAGATGTAGTGGATACTGTTATTGTTTTAGGGGTCAGTGAACTCCTAACCAATAACTCAAAGGGAGAGGTAATATGCAGTGTAATAAATGCATGATTTGAATGCACAAGAGAGTTTGACAATACTGAAGACTTTTTCTTTTAATCTTTATTCTCTTTCTAAACACTTCCAGTCCAATGTATAACATCAAATGAACTTAATTATTTTAGTATTTGCTTTTTACTTCTATACCCTTACCATGAATATGATTACATTAATTAACAGGTATTTTACTTTAACAGCAAAGGAAAAACTACTTTTTTCATTATTATATGAAATTCTAAGAATCCCAAAGGAATCAAGGTTATCTTTCTTTAGCACCACTTTACTATGCAGACTGAGGTGGCCTCTGACAGGTTTTCCTTTTATGAAGTTACTTTTTGTTATTAATATCAATTTAGGTTTCTTATTAATAATTTCTTCATGCAATTAGCCATTTAAATGCCTTAGTTTAGAAGATGCTTTTACAAACTCCTTATAATTAACCAGAACCATATAAACTGGTCATTTATCTTAAAATAAGCTTATTAAATTATAATTAATAACCAATGAAATTATCCATTTAAGAGAGGGAAGATCTACATTTCTTTCTTTAATTCAGTTTCAGTAGACATGAACTTGTAATGTTCATCACCTTAAACATTTAATACATATAATGCTGATTTGCTTATTAGTATCCTATAAACCTAGGGAGATTACATCCAAGGTAAATGAAATTGTGAATAATCTTAAAAGCATAGTGACTGCTAGGTTCTTGAATAATTATAATTGTTTCCTTTGTTTTAAAAGATATTTCCATAGCTTTCAAGGACTTTTCCTTTACTCATTGAAATTTGGTAATAGGATTATCAATGACACCTATTCTAAGTCTGTTAAAAGGTTTAAATTGGTAAATTAAAGGACAAACTGAGTCTTAATTTTCCTGCCTAGAAGATAAAGTTTTAATCTGTCACATCTTGTCCTTCCCCCTGTAGTTCTTGCAAAGAGAAGGACCTGGGAGCTAGGTAGGTCAAAGAGATTATATTTAATTTTGTAATTTGAATAGAGCTCTTTCAAGAATTTTTATTTGTTGATTTGATGTTACCATCTGAATGTAGGAAGATATATACTGAACAAATAGGCAGACACAAATAGAGTTAGACACAGGAATACACAACTCAGTTGTACTTATAAAGTTCCTTCTCTTTACAAAATTAGTTTAACCATAAGATAACATTTAAATTATCCCTTTGAAATCTATTTTTTAAATAAATATGCACTGTTACCATGCCATTTTGAACAGGAAATTTGTTCTTTAATATTGACTTATAACCAAACTGTCTCCAATTCTTTAAAATACAATGTTCCTTTACTTCAGAACTTTGCCTATTTCACATTTTGCCTTTTGCAGACCTTGGATGAAAAACACTAACTACAGTATATACACACTGAGGACATTGAAGCCTGAGGGAAACTGGCTTCACTCATGAATTGCCAGTTTTTGGAACCCCAACTTTCAAGGTGGGAGGCCTCTCACACTCCCCTGTCCTCAGAAATAACATGACTCTAGTAGTCACTGGACTGGATGAGTGGATATTCAGCCCTAAGGGTAGAGAATACCACCAGATAGGAATTTAGGCCACACTTGGACTCATGAGAGGAAGCAGGGTTATTGGCACCAGTGGAATGATCGGAGAAAGCGGTGTCTCAAGTTTGCCTTCCCCTGAGCCACAGAGACCAGAGGCTTCTAGGCTACAAACTGGATAATAGAGTATTTATGATCACAAAAATGAGGCTAGCCCAGAAACAACCATCAGCAAAGTCAAACTCATTTTAGAATTCCTCTACTATAGTATGTTCTAGTCATAGGTAAGTTCAGTTTATAATTACCATTAATATAGCTAAATCTACCCAGTTATAGCAATTTCAGATATCCTGCTGTTTTATAATATAAAATTCTCTATATATTGATGTTAACTATTATTTATAATTTCTAGTATTTTTTTTTATTTAACACAAATTGGGCAATTTATTTTATTAACTAAGCAACTAAAATGATTTTTATTAGTAATAATTTTGCTAAGTTCTTCTGCTTTTCTAGGAGTTGAGCTAATTTCATTAATTTCTCTTTTACATTCAATCCAAAGTGAAGACAGTATTGACAGTTAAAGACTCATTTTTTAGGTTACCAGGTAACAGGCAAACCCCAAATCTTATTTCCTAGGCACAAGTAGGCTGAAACATAGATTTAAAAGCTAAACACAAAATTAAGCACAGATTAAGCACAAAGTTAAACACAAAGTTAAGCACAGATTAAAACAGGACAGGATTTTATACTGTATAAAAGGATTTTATACTGTATATCTTAGCATAGAGAACATTCTGATGGAAGCAATTTTTATGAACTTTTTAATCTTAATTGCTTGCATATGAGGAGGTTTAGTAATCATCTTAAATCTTGATCCCCAATCACTCCCCTTATTCAGCAGATATTGGATTCATCTTCCCATTACCTAACTAGGCCACCTCAGTAACATGTGTTATTGTAAAAGCCCATCAACCAGGCCACAACCTGAAACAAATCCAGTAGATAATCTCAACTAATCCTCTTTCACAACTCTATTTCACCAGTGCTTTAAATCTCATCAGAAGGATTCAGTCAAAAAGAGCATACTACATTTACAAGGAGCTTTAATATTTATATTAATGATAACAATAACACTAATGTACTAATATAAGTGCTAATGTAAAAATCAATGATAGTTTAATTAGAAGACTTATGCAACTTGAATGTTGAAGGAGATAAGGGTCAGGTATTTATTAGATATGACAGTCACTGGTAAAATTTATCTAAAATTTGAGAAATAAAGAGATATTTTAAATTATTCTTGACTCAGAAATAAAAGCACAGTGAGGAATTTTAGGTACTCAAAAATAAATATTTAGTTTGCTTGGATTAGAAACAGCTGCTCAGCCAGGTCAAGGCTGAAGGATGGCCCCACATACTGCTGCTCCAGTCCACTCATATCCCCTGTTCAGATGTGAGGGCTGATGGATTCTACAGCAGCCACAGATCATTTCTCATGGATTGTTCCCCAAACACTCAAGAACATGCACATCCCTGAATAAGCATTTTTGCTACATTTTAATCTTACTACATTACTGAGATATAATTCACAACCCTAAATTTTAGGTTGAAAATTCCATGGCTTTTAGAATATTCATAGTTATGCAATGAAAACCATAAACAAACCTAGAATATTACATTAGATAAAGAAGACATCATTTTACTTTTGCCATTCTCATTGACAGCACCAGGCATCAACTAATCCACTTTCTCTCTTGAAGGAATTGCCTATTCCAGACATTTCACATACATGGAACATTACACTACATATTCCATTGTGGCAGGCTTCTTTCACTTATAATTTTTTCAAAAGCCATCCATGTTATAGCATGTATCAGTCCTTCTTTCCTTCTTATTGGCAAGTAATATTACATTGTACTGATATACCACATTTTATTTTCCCATCCATCATGTGATGGATATTTGTGTTGTTTCCACTTTTTGTTATTGTGTATAATGATACTATGAACATTTACTTACGAGTATATATGTGGAGATATTTGCATTTTCTTGGGATTTTACCTAGGAGATGAATTTCTGGGTAATAGGGTGAATATTGAGGCACTGTATTGCTGTTTTCCTAACACTTGCTTTGTTTCAAATTCAAACATCTTTACTGTCTGCATGGTTGTAGATCTAAATACCCAGACATGGAATGCTAATTCAGGTGACTCCTATGCTTCCCTGTATGCTCAGCCATCCTAACCCCCTGCTCTTTCTACTTCTTTAACCAGCTCACTTCTTAAAAACATGTTAGAGTCATCACTGTCCCCTCACAGTCCACTATCTGTATCCTTCTCATTTATTGTGCCATACCATTAGACTGGAGCATTTCATCTGAGAAAGAAGTTTTGAGAATTGAGAAGTACTGAGTGATGGCAAATAGCCAGATGGGGTCTCTGTGATCATAGGGAATCTGAGGAAGACATCCTGCAGACTGGTGCACTTTGGTGTGATATGGGACTCTGGTAAATGCATATCAACCTTCATGAATGCAATATGGGGCATTGAACATGAGAAGGAAGACTCAGATCCTAATAGGGTGGTGAGAACCACCACATCACCACCTTCTCTTCATCTTCCTACTTTCAAAAAGTTGTCCTGTGGGACATGTCTATCAAGCGGGCTGCCACACAAAGCTAGGAAAAACATCAGCTGGAAATGTGATTCATCCAGTATGACTTGTTTAACATCTCCACATCAATGTATCTGAAGTGCACAACATGATTGCTGGCACTCACCTCCTCTCAAGGGCATGGGAAAGAGGTTCTACATTATCTGTACCAAGCTGGACAGGGACTTCAGCTTGCACATCCTCAGTGAGGGTCAACTACAAGGGGATAACCAAGAAAATATCCTGAAAACTCTCAAGAAGCAGTGAGAGAGGGAATTCCCTACATTCCAGCTCTCCAGCCTCAACCATTCATTTATGACATCCCAAAGCTTAGGGACACATTTCAAAAGAATCTATCCAACATCAAGTGCCATGGTACCATTCAAAATCTGTTCCAGACCTTAGAGAAAGCACTTAATGATAAAGTGACCACCCCGTGGGAGAGAATAGTCACACAGTCTTTCCAGGATGCCCTTGGCATCAGAAATGTAGATGATTTGGATATGAACTGTGTCAGGGTGACAAGTCTGGTACAGCAATGTATAAAGCCCTGCCCTACACCTCTCCACAGCAGAAACCAACAGCCATCAACATACATAGACTATCAAATAGATGGATTCAGTTGTATTTCATTTAGAGCCTATCAAATTATTGAATAAAATAGCTAACCTGACTATTCTTGCCATAAGTAACAACGAATGCCCCCAAAAAGAGTGAATTCCAGCAAGGTCTTCTTCCATACATGCCCTCATATCACACTTGTATTTCTTCTGGATCCCCTAACTCAGGTGTTCAAATCTGCCCAAAGAAACCCCTTCTATATTCTCCTTCTCCTATGCTCCACACCAACTCTTGTACTCTTTGAAAGAGCTTTCCTCATCTCTCTTCTCTGTCATTTCATACCTTTACACATTAATCTAAGAGAAAAAGTTGGGTGTTTTCCTAGGGTTTTCTTTATCCTCATTCCTACATCCAGTAGAATAAGAAACCCTACTAATTCAACCTCTTTTACATATTGCAGATCCATATCTTCCCCCTCTCCCTCACTACTTCATAACTGAATCCTGGACTCCTTGCTTCTAAGCTAACATTTCTCCTTCGGTCCCACTGGTACTTTCTATCACTCCATCATCTTACACCTATCCAGGTTTTGCACTATTTCCAGCAATAGAAAATTACTTGCAGTTTACTTATATAATCCAGATTCTTTTATTCTTCTGAATCCTTGCTCAGAATATTTTCTCTTACATAGGATGTATATGATTCACCAATAATCCATATATACTTATCTTTTACAACTTGTTGGTAGCAAAACAGGGCAGGTAAAATGTTAAAACAGAGCTTGGAAATATAACAAATAACAGGGTCTATCATTCCACTGAAAGCCATGCTGTGTGAATTCTGTAAAAGCAAGACTATAGGGGACAATGTAGGGCTGTGAGCTACATTGCCATTTCTACAAATCAGAAATGTAGTCTTACATCCAGTCCTCATATATGCTGATGTCCATTGTCCTTTGGGTGATGTAAAGTCAAAATTTCAACTTAAGTAATGGCGCTTATTGGTAGTCATAGCAAGACCATGTACATCTAAATAGAAATGGAAAATTTTAAAGGCCTTTTAGCTACAAATAATTGCAATATCATAATTTTTATTTCCATAAAAGCATTCTTCTACTCAATCAGCAGGACAATCTTGCTTAACACAGAATCTCCAGTCACATTTGTTGACTATTGGTTCAAGCTTGGTGCTTCTCCAGGGGAAACCTCAGTCTAATTTTTTGTATCACCTGTCATTTTCCCATTCATGGATGCTCCTTTCCTAAATTGGGAGGAAATGGAAATCACTGCTTTTGCAGTTGTAAGGGAGATGACTACAAAATGGATCCATTTTGGAATGAGTTGAATTGAAGGAATTTTATACTTATTAATAGTTGGATATGCATAATGAAATAATCAGAATAATGCCAGGATTTCAAAATGAAGAAAACTAATGGGAAGATAATTATCCCATTTTTACATGGTCCTGCTCCATATCTTTAACTAAATATTTGATGACCAGGAAGTGATCAGGCTAGTAATAGCAACTTATACATGTTCCTGCTAATGGTCTGTCCCTGTTCAAACCTTAATTGAGCTCACCATGCTTGTGACCACAAAAGCAACTTAATATTGAAGTTGATTGAATTGACCTTTTCCAGATTTCCATAAGGCTTAAGATATTAGTTGTATCTTGGGGGAAGAAGGTGGATGGCCTCTGAATGTTTCTGCTTTGAATGGTGATTGAACAATTGATTATTACTGCATCACAAATTTCTATATGTTCTAGTGGCCCCAAGCACCCAAACAGCCAAAAATGGCAGAAGATTATCAAGACTAGAAAACTAATCATTGAACACTAAAATTAAAAAAAAAATCAGCTTGATACACAAATATCTTCAAATGTAGGCCCCTGGTGTCTGATTATTGTTCCCACTATATATAAATATTGTCTATCTTTGTATATCAGCCACAAATAGCCTTGTTCATGATTGATTCAGGAAATTTTTCTAGGTTTCCTTTCCTGGAATTTACCTAGGACAGAGAACTGACTCTGAATAGGACAGAAGAGTGGTGAAGTACAACTGAGCCACAATGATAAAGTGAAGTTGAGGAGTGGATCCAGTGTAGGAAGGTGGAACAGAAGAGTGGAGAAGAGTTGAGCTGACCACAGTTGCCTTGGAAGAAAGACTCTGATTGAGACAGTTTATCATCCTGGGAGAAGATGTTAGGGAAAACAACTCTCACTTTGTAGGGGAAACAGTGGTACTTACTGGTGCATTCCTGAGAGCTACCATGCATGGCCCAGCAAGATGTATGCTCAGAAAGACCTGACAAGAATCTCACAATTGAATATGATATAATATATAGATTCATTGTAAACTGGAATACACGTTGTAGGCAATCCTAACACAAAACAAATCACAGAGGTAGCATATAAAAATATTCAAATGCCCAGAAATCAACAAGACATTATAAGACACACAAAGAAAAAGGAAGGTGTGGCCCATTCAAAGAAAATTAAAACAGTGGGAAAATTAAAACAACTCTCCTAAATAAGTTAAATGAAGTCAGGAAAAATGTATATATAAATAAGTAAAATTGAGAAGAATGCATGAACAAAAGGAGGAATTTTAAATTTTAAATATGAGGCAAACAGAATTTTAGGTGATGAAAAACATTAATAGATAAAATATACAACAGGGTTTCAATAGTAGATTTGAAGAGGAAGAAGGAATCAGCAGACTAGGAAGACAAGACTATTGCAATTACACTGTCTGAAGAGTAGTAAGAAAAAAAAAAGACTGAAAAAAGGGAGAATAGCCTATGGAAAAGATAGGACAACATGAAACATACCAACATACACATTGTGGGGGACCCAGAAGTAGAAGAAAATGGAAAAGAGGCAGAAAGAATATTTGAAGAAATAAAGTCTGATTGCTAACAATTTCCCCAAATTGGCAAAGGATATGATTATATATGTATTATTCCAGTTTTTATATAAATATATCCATATATATATATGATATTTTAAAAGGAATTGGCTCACATCACTATTGGGATGGGTAAGTTCAAATTCAATAAGGCAAGCTACAAGCTATGGAACTCCAATAAAGTTTTGTATGAATACCCCAGGGAAAATTGGCTGGCTGAGATAGAGATGAAATTCTCACTTCTGGCTGCTAAAATTGCCACTTCTTTTAAAGCCTCCAGCTGCCTGAATGAGACTACTCTCACTGTTGAAGGCACTGTTTATTGTAGATATAATCAGCCATAGATGCATTCAACTTACAGATGATTGAAGTCCAAAAGCATCCTCACAGTGACAATAAGGCCAGTTTTTGCTAGACCAAACAACTGGAAACTATAACCTGGCAAAGTAGACAAATGAACAGAACTGTAACATTATATATCCAAGAAGCCCAATAACTCCAAATAGGATGTACTCCAAAAGATTCCCACCAAGACACATTGTAATGTAACTGTTAAATGCAAATGACAAAGAGGGTCCTAAATGCAGCAAGAGAGTAATAACTCACCATGTACAAGTTTTCCTCAATAATACTAAGTGACAATTTCTCATTATAATCATGGATTTGGAAAGGCATTTTGATAATATATTTAAAGAGCTTAAAGAGAAAAATTACCAGCCAAATTTCAAAACTGTCTATCAAAAATAAGGGACAATTTAAGATTCCATGATATTAACCAAAGCTCATTACAAGTAAGACCTACCCAGTAAGAAATGGTAAAGAAAGTTCTTCAGTTTGAAAGGAACCGAGAATAGAATGAAGATCAGAGAATTATGAAGAAATAAAGATCTTCCACAGAAGTTGCACCATTCTACATTTGCACCAAATGTGAATGATTGTCCATATTTCTACACAGTCTTTTCCAGCTCTTTTTGTTTTCAGTTTTTTAATATTGACCAACTATAAGATGTGCATGGATATCTCATTGCAGTTTGATTTCCATTTCCATGATAGTGATATTGAACATAATTTCATGGGCTTTTTTGGCCATTTGTATTTCCTGTTTTAAAAACTGTCTTTTTAGGTCTTTTGCCCATTTTTAAATTGGAATGCTTGCCTTTTAAATTATTTTAATTTTAATTTTATTTTTCTTTATTTTAAAAGAAGCTTTAGATTACAGATATTTTGATTTACATAAAAAATGAACTGGATTACCATAGATGCCACCTCCTCCCCGTGTCACACTATTCCTTATTAATAACATCTTTCATTATTGTGGTAGGTTTGATAAAATTGATGAACAAATATTGAAGCAAAGCCATGGTGGAATAGTTACATTATAGTTTAAACTTTGCACCACAAAATTTTATGGTTTTGACAAAATGTATAATGTATCCAACATTGCAATAACATGCAGAGCAATTCCAATGTTCCAAAAATGCCCAATGTTACATCTATTTTTCCCTCTTCCTCCCCTCATAACATCTGGTCACCACTATCTTTATAAGAATTTTACAAGTTCTTCCACTACTAGAAACATAATAAGTCTACTTTGATCAATAGTTGCTTTCCCCTGTTATGTTTTTTTCATTTCTCAAACTTGAGGCTTTGTATTGTGGTTTCTGATTGAGAGGGGTTTAGATCTTATGGGACAGATGGACTGGACTGTCTTACATGCATTTATAGGTATTTTCCATTTTTTGAATACCATTGGCCATCAGCAGTCTTTTGTTTGCTGTCAGGGGTAATTTAATGACCTGGAAAGTAGGCTGCAAATTTAATGAACTTCAGGTCTCAAAAAGCATATGAACAGAAAGAAGTTTTAAGGGAATCCCCTATGGTAATTGGCTTGCAAGAGACTTCCAATAATTCTCCTTACCTATACAAACAAGCCTCTTCTCTCCCAGACATATGATTTGACTAAAGTCATGATAATATCCTAAAGATGATATCAAAGTGTGACCCATGAGCCAGTATTTTATACTGTAAAATTAGTGCCTGAGTTTTCCAATTTATATAGACAAAAATCAGGGCAATATGTGTGGGAATGGATTTTAAGGGCATGGAATAATGGGGAAAGGAATAAATGTTATATCAAGGCTGAAATTATTGATATGGGCCCATTAAAGAGAGATTCTGGATTGAAAGTTGCAGCATGAGTGGTTAGAAAGGATTCCAAAAGTTTTGGTGGCTAAATGAAATGTGGAGTCAAAGATGTCCTACAAAGACTGGGGTTGAGATGTCAGATATACCCTGCTATTATTTCAATGAAGGGATCTAAAGGCTTAGAGAGATTGGAGTGCTAGAATAGATTTACCATTTAAGATCTGCCCACACATCCCAGGAATGTCCAGAGGACACAGCTTTCACCAGTTCTCTGTAATTGAATTTCTATCATGATTTATCTTATTTTAAATCCTGTTATTAATTAAGCTACTGCATACAAGTGATGCAAAATTATAATCTCAGAGGTAGCCAAGATGGCGTTAGTGTAGGAGGGTACACACTGCAAGCTCCCAGAGCAAGGCGGATTGTGGACGGGGTCCTGCCCAGGGGTCTGTGCTGAGCACGTGTGGAGTGAGAAGCTTGGGACATCTATCTGCATGGATCGTCGTCGTGGACAGAACGGTGGAGATTCGTGAGTTTTGAGGCTGCTGGTGGAGGTTGGCACTGGCGGCTGAGCCCCGCTGTTAGGGAAAAAAAAAATTAAATAAAATGGCCATTTGGAGCTGTGGGCGGGGCGAAAAAGTTGTATTTTCTGGGGATCTGGCTGCCTGGCGCCCCTTGGATCTTGTGTGAACAGAACAAAGGAGCCAATCAGCACCCTGTGAACCGGAGTGGGGATTTTGGTCGGGGAACAGAGCTGATTTCCCTAGCCACCCAGGGATAAGACCCGGGCCACTGCGGAGCCAGGAAGAAGGGACACTTCCCAAAAGAGGGAGGGTTCTGTTGGACGACAGGGAAGGGTATTTTATATTTTTAGACATCGATCTGGCTGCATGCACTGCCCCATAGCTTTGGGGAGTAGATAAGCCGACCTGAAGCAGCATTAGGCTGAGAGAAGATGCAAATCTGCACTCAAACTGTTTTACTGAGCAGCCCCGTGATGCTCAAGATCGGCTCCAGAAGGGGCAGAATCGGCCATCTTTAGCACTCCTCACTGACTAACAACGGAGCTACAGCTAACCTGGCGAGTCCGGAAAGTGGGACGTGCTTGATTAATTTCCATGGGCCCAGCTAGGGTCCCTTTTGTAAGGGGGTTGGTCTAGAGGAGGAATTATTTTGGGTCCTGCATTTGGCTAAAAAAAATAAAATTAAAAAAAAAAGTGAGGTCACCTCAACAAATGAAAAATAAATTCTTTTTAATTTACTTTAATAGCTAAAAGTTGCTTCAGGACCTGCATATAGAACCTTGTGGGGAAATTGATTGATAAACACAAGTAGGCAGAAAGGATCCACGTGGACCCTAGGGGAATCATTGAACCCCCTTAGCTCTGTTTGACTGCTTGCCTGTGTGGATCTTTGGTTTCTCTCTGTTACTTTCTGGTCTGTTGCTTTTATTTCCTTTTTCCTCCCCCCTTCCTTTTTCCTTCAATTTTTTTAAAAATAGGTGCTGCCAGCTTGTCGCTTCTTTGCTGGGCTTCTTATTCAGTAATTTCCAACTCGCTGTATATATTGATTCTGTATTACAAACTACCGCTTATCCTTCCTGCATCTTTCTGCCTTCTGTTTTCTGTTGTGGCTCTTAGAGACAACATTTTTTCATAGGCCCACAACTTAAGGGTGTCAATTTCTATAATATCTATTTTGTTTTCTTCTTCTTTTTTTTAATTAGTATTAACTTTTTCCTTTCAGACCTTTCTTTACTATTTCTCTCCCTCCTCATAATACTAGCCTTCTAAATCACTATATATATATTCCTCCATTTGTTTTCCCAGTCCATTGTAGGAACTCCATATTTTTTTCTAGTACTCTACACTGCCTACCCAAATTAAATATTCATCTCCTTAAGTCTCATTTTGCCCCTCTTCTAACTTTTATCAATATTTCTGTTATCCTTCTGCCTTCCTTACATCTTTTGATTCCTCTGGCCCTAACCTTTTGCCTTCAAGGGAACATAGAAAGAAGCAAGGGAATAAAATAAGAAGAAAAACAGAAAAATAGAAAACAATTCACATGCAGAACGAACAGCTAAATAAAATTATAGAGCATAGAGAAAAGCTAATCAACTGAACAAACCCATCAAGATAATAAGATGACCAGATGGCAACAGAAAAATACAAATTAATCTGAGAAACTGGAAAACATGGACCAGTCCAATGCACAAAATAAAAACCAGGAAGCAATACAGAACATCGAACAACTAATCAAAGCTATCCAAACAAATATCATGGACCAACTTAAGGGACTGAAGGAAGAGATTAAGGATATAAAGAAGAAACTGGGAGAACATACTGAAGAAATAGCTAACATGCCTAAAAAGATAATGGATATGTTGGTGAACAAAGGCACCAGTCAAGAAATGAAAGAGACGCTGGACTCACATGGCAGCAGATTTGAACAGGCAGAGGAAAGAATTAGTGATATGGAAGACAATACAGTTGAAATCAAAGAGATTGTAGAAAAGATAGACAAAATGATAGAAAAAATCCAGCATGGTCTCAGGGCATTAACCGATAATACAAAACACGCAAAAATATGCATTATGGGCATCCCAGAAGGAGAAGAGAAGGGAAAAGGAACAGAAGGAGTGTTGAAGGAAGTTATGGCTGAAAACTTCCCAACTATATTGAGAGAGATGGATGTGCAGAACCAAGAAGCACAGCACACCCCAAATACTATAAATCCCAACAGGCCAACTCCAAGACATATACTTGTCAATTTGTCCAATGCTCAAGAAAAAGAGAAAATACTCAAGGCAGCAAGAGAAAAGAGAACCATCACATACAAGGGAAGCACAATAAGATTAAGTGCTGATTTCTCAGCTGAAACCATGGATGCAAGAAGACAGTGTTATGACACAGCCAAAACACTAAAAGAAAAAAACTTCCAGCCACGAATTCTCCATCCTGCAAAATTGGCATTCAAAAATGATGGAGAGTTCAAAATATTCACAGTAAACAGCAATTAAGAGAGTATGTCAAGAAGAAACCAGCACTTCAAGATATACTAAAGGAATCTCTACAAGTTAAAAGGAAAAAACAAAGGAGAGAGATTTGGAGGAGAGTTTAAAAACAACTGAAAAGTCAAAAAGAGAAACAAAACAACATATGACATTCATTAACCCAAAGAAAAAATGACTGAAGTAAGAAATTCGTTATGAGTAATAACACTTAATGTTAATGGATTAAATTCACCAATCAAATGACACAGATTGGCAGAATGGATAAGAAAATATGATCCATCTATATGCTGTCTACAAGAAAACCACCTTCGACCAAGGGATTCAAGGAGGCTGAAAGTGAATGGCTGGAAAACCATTTTACAAGCTAACAATAGCCAAAAAAGGGCAGGAGTAGCTACTCTAATATCAGACAAAATAGACTTTAAATGCAAAACTATTGTAAGAGACAAAGATGGACACTATATATTAGTAAAAGGAGTAATCTCTCAAGAAGAGAGAACAATCATCAACATTTACGTACCTAATCGAGGTGCCTCAAAATACCTGCGACAAACTCTGGAAAAACTAAGAAGAGAAATAAATTCCTCTACATTTATAGCAGGGGACTTCAACAAACCACTATCATCATTAGACAGAACATCTGGGCAGAGAATCAATAAAGAAAATAAGGCAATCAACAATACATTAGAAAATTTGGACTTAATAGATATATACAGAACACTACACCCAAATACATCGGGATTTACATTCTTCTCGAGTGCACATGGAACATACTCCAAAATAGACCACATGCTAGGCCACATAACAACACTCAATGAATTCAGAAAGATTGAAATTATACAAAGTAATTTCTCTGACCACAACGGAATGAAGTTGGAAATCACTAAGGGCCAGAGAAACAGGTTAGGCACAAGGATATGGAAGTTAAACTACACACTCTTAGACAAATAGTGGGTCAAAGAGGAAATTTCAAAAGAAATCAGTAACTACCTTGAAACTAATGAAAACGACAACACAACATATCAAAATCTATGGGATGCATTGAAATCAGTCCTGAGAGGGAAGTTCATAGCCATAAATTCATATATAAAAAAAGAAAAAAGAGCTAAAATTGAAAACCTAACTGCACACTCGGAGGAATTGGAAAAACAACAACAAACTAAACCTAAAGGAAGTAGAAAGCAGGAAATAACAAAGATCAGAGCAGAACTAAATGAAATAGAGAATAAGAAAGCACTGGAAACAATAAACAAAACCAAAAGCTGGTTCTTCAAGAATATCAACAAAATTGACAAACCCTTAGCCAGACTAACAAAGAAAAAGAGAGAACAGATGCAAATACATAAAATAAGGAATAAGCAGGGTGATATCACTACTGACCCCACAGAAATAAAGAGTATCATAAGAGGATACTTTGAAAAATTATATGCCAAAAAGAATGACAATTTAGAGGAAATGCACAAGTTTCTAGAAACCCACAAACAGCTGACATTGATGAAAGAAGAAATAGATGAACTCAACAGTCCAATTAAAAGTAAAGAGATAGCTTCAGTCATTAAAAACCTCCCAACTAAGAAGAGTCCATGACCAGATGGCTTCACAGCTGAATTCTACCAAAAATTCCGTAAAGAGCTAACACCAATTCTACTTAAGCTCTTCCAAAAAATAGAAGTAGAAGGAATATTACCGAATTCATTCTATGATGCCAAAATTACCCTAATACCAAAACCAAATAAAGATACCACAAGAAAGGAAAATTACAGACCAATTTCTCTAATGAACCTAGATGCTAAAATCCTTAACAAAATACTTGCTAATCACATTCAACAACATATCAAAAGATTATACACCATGACCAAGTGGGTTTCATCTCAGGTATGTAAGGATGGTTCAATATAAGAAAATCAATCAATGTAATATACCACATAAACAGACTGAAAGAAAAAAATCACATGATCATCTCTATAGATGCAGAAAAAGCATTCGACAAAATACAGCACTCTTTCCTCATAAAAACACTACAAAAGATAGGAATAGATGGAAACTTTCTGAAAACGATAAAGGGTATATATGAAAAACCCAAAGCTAACATCATTTTCAATGGTGAAATCCTAAAAGCCTTCCCTCTGAGATCGTGAACAAGACAAGGATGCCCACTATCACCACTCCTATTTAACATTGTCTTAGAAGTACTTGCACGAGCACTGATACAAAAAAAGGACATAAAAGGCATCCAGATTGGAAAAGAAGAAGTAAAAATTTCATCATCTGCAGATGTCATGATCCTATACATAGAAAGCCCTGAGAAATCTACAAGGCTTCTAGAAATTATAAAGGAGTTCAGTAATTTTGCAGGCTATAAGATCAATGCTCAAAAATCAGTAGCATTTCTGTACACCAATAACCAGCAAACTGAGGAGGAAATCAGGGGAAAAAAATACCATTTACAATAGTAAATAAAAGAATCAAATACCTAAAAATAAATTTAACTAAAGATGTAAAGGACTTATATACAGAAAACTACACAGCACTGTTAAAGGAAATCAAAGAAGACTTAAATAAATGGAAAAATATTCCCTGTTTATGGATGGGAAGACTAAACATCATCAAGATGTCTATCCTACCGAAACTAATCTACAGATTTAATGCAATCCCAATAAAAGTCAACACTATATTTTTTAAGGAACTGGAAAAACTAACCACAAAATATATGTGGAGAGGCAAGAGGCCCCTAATTGCCAAAGATATATTGAAAAAGAAAAATGAAGTTTGAGGTATCACATTACCTGACTTTAAAACATACTACAAAGCTACAGTGATCAAAACTGCGTGGTATTGGCACAAGGATTGACCTACTGACCAATGGAACCGAATAGAGAGTTCTGATATAGATCCTCGCATATACAGTCATCTGAAATATGACAAGGCCAAAAGCCCACTCAGTTGGGAAAGAGTGGCCTCTTTAACAAGTGGTGCTTGGAGAACTGGATATCCATATCCAAAAGAATGAGAGAAGAATACGATCTCACACCTTATATAAAAATAAACTCAAGATGGATCAAAGATCTAAATACAAGAGCCAAAACCATAAAAACCTTGGAATATAATGTAGGGAAGCATCTACAGGACCTTGTAGTAGGAAATGATTTCATGAACTTCACAGCCAAAGCACGAGCAGCAAGAGAAAAAATTGATAAATGGGATCTCCACAAAATTAAAAACGTCTGCACCTCAAAGGATGTTATTAAGAAAATAAAAAGGCAACCTACCCAATGGGAAAAATATTCGGCAACCACATATCTGATAGGAGCCTAATATCCTGCATATATAAAGAAATCCTACACCTTGAAAATAAAAGGACAAATAACCCATTTAAAAAATGGGCAAGTGACCTCAAAAGACACTTCTCCTAGGAAGAAATACAAATGGCCAAAAAGCACATGAAAAAATGCTCAACATCACTCGCTATCAGGGAAGTGCAAATCAAAACTACAATGAGATACCCTCTTACACCCATCAGAATGGCAGCTATTAAAAAAACAGGAGACACTAAATGTTGGAGAGGATGTGGAGGAATAGGAACCCTCATCCACTGTTGGTGGGACTGCGGTATGGTCCAGCCACTGTGGAGGACAGTTTGGCAGTTCCTCAGAAAACTAGCAATAGATCTTCTGTATGATCCAGCAATTCCACTGCTGGTATATACCCAGAAGAACTGAAAACAAAAATACAAACAGATATATGCACACCACTGTTCAAAGCAACATTGTTCACCATTGCCAAAAGTTGGAATCAGCCAGCCTCAGTGCCCATCAACAGACAAATGGATAAGCAAAATGTGGTACATAAATACAATGGAATATTACTCAGCTGTAAGAAGGAACAAAGTGCTATCACATGGAATAACGTGGATGAATCTTGAAGATCTTATGTTGAGGGAAGCAAGCCAGGCAATGAAGGGTGAACAGTATATAACCTCACTGATCTGAACTGAGGAAAGTGAGCAGTCTCTGAGAACCATTGTCTGAAAGATAGGTTAACAAAGGAGAGTAAGAGAAGAGCAGGCTTTGAGCCATCACCCATATGGACATAATCTATGGTAAAGGGATAGAGTGTGGTTGCATGTTGGGGGATGGGGCTGATGAGTGGTGGTGTTCTTGGGTTTGGTGGTGCAGGACTGGGGGGTGGGTGGATTAGGAAGGGCAGGTTGAAATCCCCAGGGCATGTAACTATGAATCTTGACATTCCATGGGTTGGGAGAAGGGGGTATCATGGGCCCTGGGGGGCTGGGTGGAGGGGAACAGTCAAGATCTAATGGGTTGTTTGATGGTCATTGGGAAGGTTTTTCATTACCTTACAGTAATGGACATAGGACATGGTAAATATCATCAAAATTATTAAACTGTATCATCTAAATTATAAACTATACTGTAAATCACTGACAATGTTTAGTTGCTATATTTTGCTATCTGTATAACAGTTATAACAATGCTAACAACCAAAAAAAAGTGGGGTGGTTAATATGGGTTCGGAAAGGGGGGGTGGTTTGGTATCTGGGCGTCTCCGGCACTCAGTTTGTGACTTTGCTGTGACCTAAAACTTCTTTGAAAATTAAATGAAAAATTGGGAGACAATGGGGATTGAGAGGAGGAAGGTGTCATGGCACAGCAGACATCCCATAACAGTGATAAAAGGCAGAAAAAAAAAGAAAAGAGAAAGGAAAAAAAAATGAATATATATATATATATATATATATATATATATATATATATATATGGCATTTCCTTTGCTTTTTGCCCATTTTTTGAATGTCCCAATCCACTAATTATATTTTATTTTGTTTTGTTCTTTGTTTGATTATTTGTTTTTTTTTTTTTCTTCTCTTTTTTTTTCCCACTGAGTTTCCTTATGTTTGTCTCTTGCATGTAAGCTTATCACACTTGTTTCTTTTTCCTATTAAGTGTATTTGATTATTTTATGGACTAAATGTTCAGGGAGGATTTAGATCACAGAAGGGTTACAATGGGTACTGTTGGGGATTATTGGGGGGGTGTCTGGGGTGGTTTCGTGGGGGTTGATTCATCCGAATATACATGAAAGATATATAAAATCATTCAAAGGATCGGGGGATGGGGCATGGTCACGATGGGTGGATAATCATACAATAAATGAGGGAATCTGAATTCCTAGCCTGGAGAGCTCTGCCACAGTCTCCAAGGGAGCAGCAATAGTCCTCTGAGTGTAGGGACAGTGCCTGTCAAAATAGGATTACCAAATGATGTGTTTTTTTTATTGCTGACTACCCTTGTGAGTCTTTGCTCTTGTAAATGAGACTTAGCCTGCAGTTTTGGGGTGCCTAGGGGTTGCCACCTGAGAGCCTCCTTGTTGCTCAAATGTGGCCTCTCTCTAAGCCAAACTCAGCATATGATTGCATTACCCCCAACGTGGGGCATGACTCCCGGGGACGAGCCTCCCTGGCATCGAGGGATTAATACCAAGTGCCAACTGGCAACACAACTGGAAAAAGTCCTTGAATAATAGGGGGAAATGGTAAAGACAAATGAGTTCAAGTGGCGAAGAGAGTTCAAAGAGAATCAGGAGGTCATCCCAGAGGTAAGTCTTACGCACACCTCAGTTGGAGCTCATAGAACATCTAAATGCCTAACACCCCACACAGAGGGGTTCCTGGGAGCTCCGGAGACACCCAGGTCCTATATAAGGGGGGATAGCCCCACAGACTGATGCCTTATCAGTAGGCTCTATTTTGGAATATGTGCTCCTGAGAGTGACAGAATTAGACTCAAATAAGTCCTCCCTGCACATGGTTCACCATTCCCTTCTATTCAAACCTATATGTGATGCTGGAGTTTTTAGGTATACTTCCAGAGACTGGAGCCTCCCGCCTACCTATGTGCCAGGTGTGCATGAAATCTCAGTGGAGCTGCCAGTCCTACCCTACAGCTCAATGGACTCATTCAAGTCACCTGGTGAGGAGACAACGATGGGCAATGGCCATCCCAGGGAATGGAGAGGGCCTGCATCTGCAGGCAGGAACATCCCACCCACCATATCCATGGGATATAAGCCCTCTCACTTGTAGTTGGAGTGGACATCACCATCCCAGGCCCCTCAGGATTGGGGGAAGAACTATGGACTAGAGTGGACTTGATGGTATTCTCTTGTTCACATATGGTGATTCTAGCAATGGAAGAAATTATAACAATGAGGTGGAGCCAGTGGCCACTTGACTCTTTTGGGTTAGGGAGGGGATGAGCAGTTGAAATCCAGGGGCTTCTTTGGGAGTTAGAGGTTGTCCTGAGTACCGTTGTGGCAACGGATGTAGGCCATTTCAAATCAGCACACACCACTCAGAACTGAGTGCAAGAGAGTGTGGTCTACGTTGTGAACTGTGGTTTATTGTTGGTGGCAAGGCTCCAGGATGTGTAAGTTCATTGAGGGTGGTGGGCCACACTTGTCGGTGATGTTTGTGTTGGATATGGTGGAGGTGTGGGAGGTGGGCAACATGGGAATCCCAGTGGGTTCTGTGTAATATTTTGGTAATCTTAGCACCTCTTAAAATATATGTATATATATATATAACATTTTTGTAAGCAAATACACATATATGCATATATATTTATATATCATTTTGCAAATGTTTGTATGTATTGTGAGAATTTTGATTTTTACCCACAATAAAAATAAATAAAAATTTAAAAAAATTTATAATCTCATAGAAGTTGAAAACAATTAAGGTGATGCAATTTAAAATTCATTAAAGGATAAAGAGAGATAGATTATTCATACAATTCAAATAATAAATGGACTAACACAGAGTGATTTTCCACATATCTTTTCAATAATTATTCAGATAATGCATGTGACCAAGTGTATTTTTCTTTAATAACTTACTGATGTTGTGAATTGTACTTATGTAGTTTGTTGTTCTTACTTTTGCTAATTCATTCGTAATTTACCAAATATAAGTTAACTTTTTGTCGAGTAGATAGTCTATTGGTACCTACTCTAGAAATCACAGTATTTTACATATTATAATTCACTTAGCAATTGACCAATAAATGATTATTGATTGATAACTCCATCTGTTTAAAATGATAACATCATGATGTATGGTTATATAAAGTAGACATAGCAAATTCTAAAATTCTTCTAGTGGTGAAAGAAGAGGTAGTAGAGAAATACATGTCTTCAAGACTCCCTTCAAGATTACCAATATAAACTGAAAAAAAAAAGCCAAAACCCACATCACAGTATGCTCTCCTGCTTCTCAAAAAAAAAAAAACAAAAAACTTTACTTTTCAATATAATGATTTAGAATGTAAGTGTTAAAATAATAAATGTGTACATAAACAATATGGGATGCCTCACACAAGGGGCTCATATGCAAAATCATTCAGCAAGGAATCATCACTATGAGAAATGTAACCTAAACTCCTAACAGAATACTTTGAGGAATTGATGGAAAACAAGAAATGCAAATCATTTGTATAGAATGTATTTAGAAACAAATATCTGTACAGATTTCTTCCTTCCTCCTCTCAAGATGAAATTCATAGTTTTCCATTCCCTGAGCTTCTGAAGAATTTAGCAGGACAGAAGAACAACAATAATCATGTTTTCATCTCAATTGTCTATTAAGAAACATGAAAGTTAAGAGAAATACATTCAAAATATTTTGAACAAGTATGTCATTTCTCTGTTATGGTTCCAACCCAAAGATAAAAGAGGTGTACCAAACAAAGAGAAAAGAAATAGTAGAAACAACAAATAGATGATAATAACTTTGGGCAACAATGTATACAAAAAAGAGGTAAATATTAGAAAAGAAATTGTTTTCATACACAGAGAAAATAGACTAAAAATTTTATATACAAGAGAAAAAGATAAGATAGCAAAACATGAGACAATTCAAAATAATCTAGCAGATATAAAGAAATTAAATGATAAAAGACAAATTTATTAAAATATACAGGATTAAAAATTATAAAGCTAAAGAAACAAATTTATTAGCTGGGGTTAAAAATTTGTAGAAAAACAGTTGAACAGATCAAGTATCCAGGGGAAAGAACAGAAGAAATGAAATGGCCAACTTCAGGAAAAAAAAAAACTGTACAAAAATAACAATTTTAAAATTGCAATGTATATCTAGGGCAGAAATCAGATGAAGAAGAGATAAGAAAATCTGAACAGTTAAAGATGAACTCTTATAAAGGTCTAGAATAATTATAACCAGGTGTCTAAAAGAGCTTTAACACAATGCCAGGAAACAAGAAAACCATAGTCAACTGGCAGACATGGACCTTCAGAGTACATTCATCAAGCCATCAGCCAAAAATTACAAGCCATACTTGTATAGCAGGAAGATAGAACTCAGTTAATGGAACAAAGTAACACTTCAGAGGAGACTCAGAATTTGGAACAATTAATCAAATAAGTTCAAACATATCTCCTAAATCAATTCAAGGAGATGAAAGAAAGTATCCATAAAAGGGCAGAGGTAATTAAGAAGCCAATGTGTCAGCATCAAAAAGATTTGAAACTATAAAAAGATACAAAACAGAAATTATGGTCATGAATTTGAGAAAAGTAGAGATTAAAAATACACTATAGACATAAAACAGCAAATTTGAACAGGAAGAGAAATAATCAGCAATCTAGAAGACAAGTCAGTCAAAATCATATAGTCTGGGAGGGGAGGTAGCACAAGCCATTGGCCACTTTCCTCACATGGGAGGTCCTGGGTTCAGTTCCTGGTTCTTCCTAAAAAGAAGATGAGTAGACAATGAAGAGGCATAGAGAGTAGACAGTGAGCCCAAACAATAAGAAGGGATAAATAAACAAATAAAATAAATCTTAAAAATAAAATCATATAGTCCAAAAACAGATAAAGAATGGAAACAAATGAGCAGTGTCTCAGGAATTTGAGAAACAGTATGAATGATGTAAGCATATGCATCATGAATGTCCTGGAAAGAGAAGGAAAAAAGGGACAGAAAGAATACTTGAGGAAATAATGGCAGAACTACCCAACTCTTAAAAAAATATATATGTCCAAGAAGCTAGAAATAATCAAAACAGAATATAACCTAAGACCTACTCTAAGACACACACTGCTCAGAATTTCAAATGCCATACATAAAGAAAAAATTCTGAATGCAGCAAGAGAAAAGTGATATAAGGATCCCCAAAAAGACTAAGTGCCAATTTCCCATCAGAAACCAAGGTAGCAGGAACACAGTGGTAGGTTATATTTGTCAGCCATAAAAATCTTTATCCAGTATAAGAGTGATTCAAAAATTAGCGAGAGTTTAAATATTCACAGATAAACCAAAGCTGAGAGAGTTCATCAACAAAAGCTCCCCCCCCCTAAGAATGACTAAAAGTACTTATGCAAGATGAAAGGAAAACACACAAAATCACAACATAGGTACTTGAACTAATTAACAAATTCAGCAAAGTGTTTGGGGTTACAAGATGAACACAGAGAAAATCAGTAGTTTTTTTCCTAAGATTTATTATCTTAGGAAAACAACCCCCTTGTTGATTTTTCATTTGCTGTTTCTATTTTGTTGGGTGTTGGTCTTCTTTTTTTTAGAAGAACTGGAAATCAAACCCACGACCTCCCAAGTGGGAGGGAGGCACTTAATCATCTGAACCACTTTGGCTCCATGCTTTGTTGCTTCTCTCATTGTTTCCTTGCTCTATCTCTTGGGTACATCATCTCACTACATCATCTTGTTGCATTAGTTCACGGCTCCAGCTCGCTGTCCTGCTTATCTTCTCAAGGAGGCACTGGGAACTGAACCAGGACCTCCAATGTGGTAAGTGGGAACTCAGTCACCTGAGCCACATCCACCTCCCAATAGTGTTTTTATACACAAGTAATGAACAATCTGAGGAGGAATTCAAGAAAAAAATCCATTTACGATAGCAAGTAGAAGAATGAAATCTTGAGGAATAAAGAAATAAAGCCAAGGGTGTAAAGGAATTGTAAAAACAAAACAACAAAATATTGATAAAAGGAATCAGAAAACACCTAAATAATGGAAAGACATTCCATGTTCAAAGACTGGAAAATTGATATTATTAACATTTCAATTCCACCCAAAGCAATTTCAAAATTCAATGCAATCTGAATCAAATATCCAACAACCTGCTTTGCAGGAATGAAAAAATCTATAATCAAATTTATATGAATGGGTAAAGTAACCCAAGTAGCCAAAGCCATCTTGGAAAAGGAAATCAAGTTGGAAGATGCACGCTTCCTGATATTAAAACTTACTAAAAATACAAAGTAATCAAAGAAACCCGATACTGGCACAAAGACAGTCATATAGACCAATCAAATTCAGAAAGTTCAGAAACCAACCGTCATGTTTATGGTCAATTGTTTTTTGTTTTTTTTTTGTTTTTTTTTGTTTTTTTGTTCATTTTATTTTACACAAGGGAGTAAAGAATTCATTAAGAAACAAGAAAGTGAGAAAAGTATATTGTCCAAGGCATGGACAGTGGGCAAACTGCAGGGTGAATATTTTTTAAGTCTCCCCTCCTACCCCTTCCTAATGTTAAGTTTGGGGCTCCAGCCGTTCACTCTTCTGATTTTTTTGTCCCAACTGTCATTATTCAGGGAGCCAATGGTGAGGTACTTAAGTTTTTTTTTTTCTTTATTTCTCCCCATCCCCTTATTGTTTGCACTTGCTGTGTTTCTTCATTTTGTCCACATCTTCCTTTTCTTGTGGGCACCAGAACCTATACCCAGGATCTCCCATGTGGGAGGAAGTCACCTAATCACTTGAGAAACCTCCAATTCCTGCTTTGTTGTGTCTATCATTATATTTTCATCCTTGTGTCTCTTGTTGCATCATTTTGTTGCATCAGCTCACCCTCGCCAGCCCATCCATCAACTTGCTGTGATGCTCGTCTTCTTTAGGGGGCACTGGAAACTGAACCCAGGACCTCCCATGTGATAGGAAGGAGTGCAATTGCTTGAGCCACATCTCCTTGCTGCCAACTGATTTTTCATTCATTTCAATTGAGAAAGAATAGTCTCTTCAACAAATAGTTCTGGGAGAACTGAAAGTCCATATATAAAAGAATGAAGGTACAGCTCTGCCTAACACTATACACAAGAAACAACACAAAATGGACCAAAGAACGAAATATAAGAACCATTACTCTAAAAGTCCTAGAAGAAAACATAAGTGAGTTTCTTCAAGACCCATGTACCAAAAAGACTGGATAAAAATATAGTACTGTATCACATAACAGTGAACCCTAATATAACTGACCATATTTAATAGAACAATTATAAAAATGTTCTTTTAACAATTACAACAAATATACCACACTAATGCAAAGTGGTGTTCATAAAAGGGAGGCACTTGGAAAATTTATCTTTTATTCATGATTTTTCTTTAAAGCTGCAACTTTTCTAACAAATGAATATTGGACACAGAAAACGTAGTCCTGAGATAGAAATTATAATTTTAATTGCCTACATCAAAAAAGAATATATATTGCAAATCATTAACCAAATATCACATTTTGAAGAACTATGAATAGAAAAGAATTTTAAAACTTTAAAATCATGCAGGGCAAAGTACAAACCATAACGTAAGCTATATGCAATAGTTAGTAGCAATGCTTCAATACGTGTTCATCTATTGGAACAAATGTACCACACTACTGAGAAGTTGTTAATGGGCAAAAGAGTGTGAGAGGGAGGGGGTGATGTATATTGGAATAACCTATATTTTCAAAGTAATATTTATGTAATCTAAAGCTTCTTTAAAAATAAAAATAATAAAAGAAAAAACTAAACAGCATAAGGAGTGAAATAATCAAGATTAGAGGAGATAAATGATATTGAGAATAATGAAATAATAAATAAGATCAATAAACTCAAAAGTGGTTTCTTTTAAATGATCAATAAAATTGTTAAAGCATTATGGTAAGAAAACTGAACATTTTACCTATAAAATCGGTAACAGGGCAAGGATGCATATATCTCCATTCCTATTCATCATCATTGTAGATGTCCTTGTTAGTACAGTAAGACAAGAAA
Source organism: Tolypeutes matacus (assembly GCA_026826555.1). NCBI lineage: Eukaryota > Metazoa > Chordata > Mammalia > Cingulata > Chlamyphoridae > Tolypeutes > Tolypeutes matacus. The sequence continues at coordinate 1,277,658 of JAKSZT010014497.1, read as the reverse complement.
ATGAAATAAAAGGTTTGGGAAAATAAGAGATTGAAAGAAAGATAAAATTGTCTTTCATAGCACATGACATGAATGTCTATGTAGAAAATCCTAGAAAATTGTGAAAAACTTAGAAAATTACTACTTTATTACAGCAAGTTCTGAGGATACCATATCATATTTAAAATCGTATTGCTTTCCTATGTAGCAATAATGAACAAATGTAACATGAAAGTAAATGTATAATATCATTTACAACCACAGTAAAAAAAAGAAAAACTTATGTATAAGTCTAATGTATCATAAACAAGGCTTATTTACAGAAAACTACAAAACTGTGATGATATTTTTTTTACTAGATCAGTCATAGGAAACATCTTGAAGAATTTACAGATTTCAAAATATGCCCCTTCCTCACAAAACAAGTTTCCTTATTATTAACATTTTGAATTAATGTGGTACATTTCTTAAAATACATGAAAGAAGAAAGTTACTCCTTGTGTTGTACATTTCTATGGGTTTTGTGTGTGTGTGTGTGTAGTAATTTATATAGAATCAAAAATTCCCCTTTTTCCTCTTTTCTAATGTACAATTTAGAGCTTGTGATAAAAAAAAATTGTGTGTCCATTCCCATTATCTACAGCCAAACAGTTCCATCATCCCAAACATAAACTCCATACTAATTAAACATTAACTCCTCATTCCCTTCCCTCATTTGACTCCTGGTAACCTGGATTCTAGTTTCTGCTTATTTGATATAAATTAGATCTTACAGTATTTGTAAAATGAAAATATTATAACATTTCTAGAAGAAAATATTTGAGAACCTTTAGGAGATCTTGCATTTAGTGAATGGACTAGTTGATATAATAAGAAAGCATAATCCATGAAAGAAAATAAAAGACTACTTGGACTGTATTAAAATTAAAAATTCTGCTCTACAAAAATCCCTGTATAGAGGATGAAAAGACAGGCTATCTACTAGGAGAAAATATTTAGAAAACACATATCTGATAAGGACATGTATCAAAATGAATACAGGGAGAACCCTTAAAATTCAATAATAAGGAAACAATGAAGTTAAAAATGGGCAAAAAATCTGAATATATCATTTCAAATAATAATTTTGCATATGTAATGAAGTATTAAATGCAAAACCTCCACTTTATGAATGATAGGTCAAAAAATCTGAATACATTTGCCTTAAGTTTCTCCACTATAAAACATGCTGGCAAATGAAGGGTTTACCAGAAGAGGTGGAGAAGAATAGTTCGTGACTGAAACCCTATTTGAGTCAATACTTCAATACCTTTCATAAAACATTTAATAATTATAAGATAAAATTCTAAAGCAAGGTGCTAAGCATATAAAATCACTAATGTACAATTATGTAGGGTAATAACCTGATGAGATTATCAAACTGAAACCAAAAAACATAAACATTCCTGAAATTACATAGAGAATAAAAGACAATCACCAACAAAGGAAAATTTAACAGCACAGCCTCAGAATTCTCTCAAAAAAATGGAAAAGGACAGAGACAAATAGAGTAGTATGATTTCTATGGAGGGGTTATGAGAAAGAATTGGGACATAGAAATCTTTACAATACAGGATGGGTAATATATTTCAGAAGAAACAGAAAGATATGCTCAAATATCTAAAATTATGAAATGATATTAGTTAATAACCTTCCAAAATTTTTATAAAAAGCATTATCCAACAAACCAAATGATGAGTGAAAATTTATAACATGTAATTTTAGAAATGCAGGTATGAAAATGTAGCTAATGAGCATAAAAAGAATTAATTTTAAACAACTTTATGAAATTCATACAAGGTAATCATTATATTGTTAAAATATTATGTATTGTTTAATGATAATTTATAAAACATTATTTGCAATACAAATTTTCTTAAGAAAATTTTGGATGAAATGCTCAATATGTACCAAGGAAATTTGTTCAAATGCCAAAAGGAAAAGATGTCAAATTAAATATTTTAATCATCTCTTGTGAAGAAATTAGATTATATAAACTCAAATTAGAAATATTTAAAATATACATTAAATATATAATATAAAATATAAAAAAACAATTAATATAACAATTTTCATACATTGAACAGGAATCATGGGCAGAAAAGACACATCAAAAATTCAGGAAAAAGAAAGGGTCCATATCCCTTAGTATTCCTTCCTCAGCCTTACTTAACCACTTATCAAATTTCAACTTTATAAATTTATTTATATTTACATTTTATATAAATGGAATTATACAATATGTAGTACTCTGTGTCTGGTGGAGTCTTTCTTTTTTGGGTAATGAAATTGCTGTTAAATTTTTAAGATGATATATGTACAACATTGTGATTATACTAAAAACCATTGATTATACACTTTGAAGAGATCATATGGTATGTGAATAGATCTCAATAAAACTGCTAAATAATCAAATAAATAATTCTCTAAGAATAGCCAGAAATAGCAGTTATGCACTGCAGGGTTAAGAATATTGAGAGATGAGGAGTTTTCTTATTTGTCTGTTTTTTGTTTATCATTATTGAAACAGTGAAAATGCTTTAATAATGCCTGAAGTGATGAATGCACAACTATGTGATTATATCAAGTACAATTGATTATATACTTTTGATAAATAGTTTGCTTTATTAATATGTATAATAAAATTGATATAATTAAATATATATGAATCCAAAAATAAGTGAGGAAACAAAGAAAGCAGCAATACTGACATAAAAGATAAAATGATAGAGTCAAGTTAGACCATAAATGTTATCAGAATTGTAAATATGATCAATTCACTTATCAAGGAGGAAAGACTCTCAGATTGATATCCTTCTGTGCTGCATCCCAAAGATACCTGATGAGCAATATATGTTAATTATTGATTTAAAAAAAAAAAAAAGACGGGAAGCGGCTGTGGCTCAATCAGTAGGGCTCCCGTTTGCCATATGGGGGGGCCCGGGTTCGGTTCCCGGGGCCTCCTGGTGAGGGCGGGCCCGCCCGCACGGTGTGGTTGGCTGACCCAGCGAGCACGGGCAGCAAGGGGGGGATAAATGAATAAATAAATAAAAATCTTTAAAAATAAATAAATAAATAAATAAATAAATAAAAAATAAAAAAAAAAGAATGCATAATAAGAGAAAGGTAAAGGCAATGAAAATTAAAATGGGATCTGCAATATTAATATCAGAGAAGATGGATTTTTTGTGGATGTGAGAGCAAGAGCCAAGTAGGTGCAAACATTTTGGAAAGAAAAACTCAAGAGAAGTAGACTAAGAGAAACTAGTGAGAGAGAACTGTGTTAAACGCATGTGTATATAACTCTATATGCCAACAACAGACTGTTCCCATTCCTAAATACAGTTATAAATATTATGCCATGAATGCCTTGGTGAAATAACTTTATTTTAAATCAAGTCAATTATTTATGCATTTACTCATCAACTAAAATGGCACTTGTTCTATACTACAGATTGAAATTCTGAAGTGAATCACCAGTCAGTCCAATTGAAAAAAATACATATCAGTTTGTCTAAGTAAATTGGGTAAAAATCAATGATAAAGAGATATAAAAAAGCACGATGAAGGAGCAGATGTGGTTCAAACAGTTGAGCACCTGCTTCCCACATGATGTCCAGAAAAAATCCCAGGTTCCTCCTAAAAACAAAGCAAAAAATGATCAAATAATGTAATCAACAAGGGGAGCTGATGAATCTCAGTGGTTGAGATCCAGCTTCCCACATATGAAATCTAACTTCCCAAATACAAGGTCCCAGGTTCAATCACTGCCCTGTTACTTCAAAAAAAGGCATGATGGAAGAGGGGAAACTGAATATTAGCTGTAAAAAATGTTTGGGAATTTAATGTATGAGTGTGTAAAAAAGGGAATTCCAGGGCTATGCATTTTGACAGAAAGTACAGATTCACATTCTGTGAATGAAGAAAGTCATGTTGGCTCTATGACACATAAGGGTAAATACTTAGAAATACATCATTAATCCATGCTGAAGGAAATTAAGGGTGTTCTCTGTTTGGGACAGGAGAGCACTACCTTCTACTGGAAATGCAGGGAGCAGCAATTATGAGCTGTTTAAAAATTCAAAATTCTATGGAAAGAGTAACAAATAAACAGTTAATTTCATGAACTAATACAAGCCAATTTTAGAAAGTAGCTCAGTGTTAGAAATATTAGAGGGTCAAACATAGGATGGGATCCATTCAGGGCAACTAGACAGGGAGCGTATAGGTTCATTAAAAAAAAAAAAAAAAACTTATAAAGGCAGGAAAAATTATTTTCAGGGAAAGCAAGCCAGAATTGCATAAATGGCCAAATATCTGCTGATGAAATGGTGCAAAATCATATTTTTTCCTTAGAAAAATGTTACTAAGACACAAATAGCTCTGGTATATCTATTTATTTGAAGTTGGGAATCAAAATTCACCCATAGGACATTGTCCTACAAATAATCCCAAAGGATATTCTCCATGAATTCTTGACTCTTAATTTAAATATTGCAGTCATTTTCAGTTTGGAAAGTCATAGTAAGATACATCCAGCAAGCTTTATTAAGCCAGAAAACTTTACAAAAACACAATCAGCAAGCCAGCCTGTGTTACTCAGGCCTCTAAGACAAAAATGCATGGCCAGCATTATAATCTAATCATAACTAGAAATTATTTTTTATGAAGAACATAAAAATATGATGCAGGATCTTGGGATGCATTAGCAAATGTCATGGGTAATTTGGATCAACTAAACAGTTAAAAAGAACAAATGTGAGTATACATGCTTTCTTCTATAATACCCAGAGAGTTCAAATTTACAGATTTTTTTTCTCATATATTGTATTTTTCATTTTTTCTAACTACTCAATTTCAACTTAGAGAAGGAAAAGTGGGTGAAAATAAGTAGTGTGTTCAGGGATGAACAAAGTAATTTAACTGGAGAACCCAAAAACTGATCATTTTTCTTTGAGAACCTTGTGTTTTGCAGAATAATATAGTAGAAATAATTTCTTAAAATTAAATTGTAATTTGTTGAGATGCATCAACAATACAGAACTAATCATGAGCAGATCACCAAGTTATCATTTGTGAAATCCTTTTGCTCAATGAATCCATATTTTCAAATTCAAACATTTTCAACTTTTGAGAAAAGGAAACAATAATAGAGTGACTTTATTTTAAAGACATTGACTTTATTGACTATTTTAAAGACATTGGGTGTGAGATATTTATAATCACTATCACAGAAAAAATAGTAAAAGAAGGATTTGTTTTCAATTTGGAAATTTTGACGAAAACCCAAAGCTGTTTCTCTTTTTTCTTTTTTAAAATTATTTTTTAAAATTTTTAAAAAGGTACTTAGATTATATAATTTTTACATAAAAAATGTATAGAATTCCCATATGCACACTCCGTAACCCTCCCACACCTTCTCACATTAAGTCAGCCTTCATTAGTGTGGTACATTTATTACAATTGATGAACACATATTGGAGCATGGCCACCAAGTGTGGATTATAGTTTACATTATAGTTTAAACTCTCTTCTGCACATTTTTGTTAGCTATAAGATATATAATGGCCTGTGTCCATCACTGCAACATCATTCAGGACACTTCCTATGTCCAAAGCTGTTTCTCAGCCTGATTTGAAACATCAACATATATTTACGTTCACCTAACACATGGGATGGTGAATGGAGGAAATATATAGTAAAGAAGGCTGCTAAATTGAGACTGGACACCAGCCTCTTTCCACTCTGCTATTCACACTGCCAATCTCATCAGGCATCACCTGCCTAGAGAACAAAATTCATTTTTTTTTCAGACATTCCCCAAAGCATAGAACACTCGTAGCAGCCTCCTGTAAGAAATACAGTATTTCCACATATTTTGATCTTCTTTACCCATATCCCCTTAGGTTATCTTTAAGTAAGTTAGGGTGAAACTTCAATTATTAAGGGGAATTTAATTCTAATTTCAGGAAAACATACTTATAGAGGAAAAAATCTTGATGTTCATCTCAATGTGGTTTATAATATAATGGAACAAACACTAGAAGTTGCATTAAAGTCTAACTACTGTAGATTACAGAAATAAATTTTAATTCAACAAATTGAATATATTATTCACCTCCACTTGAAAATGATCTAAAACACTTTTTAAAGGAAAGTCAAGAGGCATATTAAGGGAGTTTACTTTAAAATATTAAATTTTATATATATGTACACATATTTTCAAAAATAATGCAAATAATAACTTCCATGAAAGCAATGGATTCATCTGGTGTAGGAAATAGTACTTTAATATTATTCTATAATAGTAAAGCCATATTATAAAATTTACAATTTTAAGCATTTTAAAGTGTGTAATTCAGTGGCATTAAGAACATTCACAATGTTGTGGAACCTCCAGCAATATATAGTTCCAGAACTTTTGCATCATCTTTACCTTGATATTTTCTTGTCATACTGTTGTATATTTACACGAATATATATAAGAAAGGAGTAACATTTTAAGTTAAGAAAGATAATGGATATAAAAATAAAAGTTAAATAGAGATATGATAAAAGATACTTTATTTTGACCAGATAAATAGCAAATAAATTAAGATTGTGTAATAAAAGTACTGAATTCTGCAGAAGCAGTTATCCATCCCACTTTCTGATTCTAAACAATTCTGAGGTCTTCCCCTTTTTCATCTGGAAAACCAGAATAAAGGTTATATTCATGTCTTTATTTGTAAAGCAAAACCAAGTTCCTGTAGGGAAAGACTCATGGTCAATTTGATCACAGACATGTTTGAAAATGGGTAAATCTCTTCCATATTGAACCATGTGGAATTGGAAAGCACACACTGCACAGGATGATACAGATTGCATTGATCAGGGTTCAATCTAGTTAATTATTTGACAGAAGCACCATATATGAATGAATGTCAGTGAAGGTAGCAGAGATTCATGGCCAGGTTCCTCAAGTCCAGACACAACAGCAAAGCCTAGAATGTAAGAAGGAAAGTAATGTTTAATATGAATGCTTGCAAACTAACATAATTCCCACAACAAAACAAACACACATGCACACAAACACACATTCATACATAAATTTTCAGGATAAAATATGTTTTCCTTTGTATATTGTACATTATGCTAATAGAGCTTATATTATTTTAAAAACACCATTTAATGGTTTGCCACACATAAACAAAACTTAATTCATGATCAAAGGAAATTTGAATGGGGATGGTTTCCTTTTCACAGAGATAAATGCCTATGCACCTTAAACAAAAAGACCCTACCATTTTCTACACTTGTCCTCCAAAGTTGCCCATCATGGAAAAGCAAACAATGCCTCCATTAATTGCTTTCTATAAAATTAATTACATGGCCACAAACAATTTCAAGGAACACTGAGAATGAAATTCATCTTTCTGTCCAAGGAAAAATAGATATGGGTTGAGTAAAAACCCTCAGTTCCATTCAACATGCAATCAGGAATGGAATTATAATACTCATTTTGATTGTATGAGGATGTTAACTATAAATACAATAAATCATGTAATTGATAAATAGTTTACAGTAAGTAAAATGTATATTTTGAATATTCTTTATGGTGTTCTCTTTGCATCACCACAATGTATCACTAACTTTGAGAATGCTCAGAGAGTGTACTGATATGATCGTTTCTCACAGAGATTTTTAAGCTTAAAGAAAAAACATTTAATACATGAAGTTATAAAAACTCATTCTTGTTATTGTTATAAACCTTCAGTTCAAGCAGCTGAATTTAATTCATTATGGGAAAGAATGAGACAGTATAAATGGATTTTATTCTCCTGGGACTCTTCCCCAGCATGAAGCATGCTGACATCCTCATTGGTATGATCATCCTCATCTACTTTGCTGCCCTCATTGGCAGTTCTACTGTAATTCTCCTCATCCTGGTGGATTCCCAGCTACAAACACCCAGGTAATTCCTTCTCAGTCAGCTGTCCCTCACTGACTTGCTCTTCATCTCTACTACTGTCCCCAATATGGCATGAAATATTTCTCAGGGAAGAAAAACATCTCAAACAGCCTGTGGGACACAAATATTTTTCTTTCTGATCCTGGCAGAAGCCGAGTGCATTCTCCTGACTCTCATGGCTTGTGATCACTATGTGGCCATCTGTCATCCACTGAGAAACTCATACATCATGAACCAGGTGCTCTGTCTGTATATAAGTTGTCAATAATTGTAGTAGGCATTATGCTGCACTTTATTTCTCTTGTTATCATATTTTTCTCCTACACTACCAAATCCATCACTGTCTTTCACATTAATGCCCCCAAGGGGAGGAAAAAAGCATTGGCCACTTGCTCATCCCACCTGATGGTAGGGGGGCTCTTTTATGGCCCATCCATTTACACATACTTCCTCACACAGCCCTGATAAGGACCAGGCTATATCATTGTTCTTTTCAATCATCACCGCTACATTGAACCCCTTTATATATAGCCTGAGAAACAAAAACATTTGGCGGGCCTTGGAGAACATATGGAAAAGATGTCAATTCTCAAGGTAAAATGTCCTATCTTTTAAATTCATAGAACTAATGAAAACTACATGAAGTTTCAAAGCCTTCTTGCTCTGTGTGTCTTACTGCGTTTAGTCTATTCTAACTCCTGAAGATTCTGACCCACTTAAATATTACATACCTATTACAATGTGAAATATTCTTAATATAATTCTTTCAGAATTTATTTTTATTTGTATTACTTTTTAATAGTTTGTCATAAATTATAAAGACTTTGGAGCATTATAATAGAGAGAACCTGCTGCCGCATGAAATGTCAAGACTGTCCTGTTAAGAGAGTTGTATAAGATTCACTATCCATTCTTAAATTGAGTGTCAAAGGGAATCAATTTACATAAATACCAAAATAAACCCACATGAAATGCCAAGTGGTGGAACACATTTACAGTCAAAAACATGTCTTTGAGATCCTTTCTATTTAATGCATCAATATGAGGCCCCTGGTCACTAGGAGAAGCCCCTTGTGGTATTTCTCAGACACAGGCAATACCTGATGACAGTATTGTTTTTTAATTGCTGCTGGAACAAATTACCAAGGCCATGAGGATAGAGAGTGTAGGGAAGCATGAAGGGCTTTTTTAAGCAAAAGGAAAAATGCCATAGTAGGAATGGCTATCAAGAAAGTGGGATAAGCCACAATGAATGGAACAAGGAATCTTAGACAAGTTGGGAGGTAACAGTTGATGAAAGAACTGCACAATGATCCACCATTTGGTCTTGATCGTTATTCTCAGGATATCTGACTTAATGCAGATATGCTGCCTTCTTCTGATACTCATGGATTGCCCTCACTACTAGAGAAAACCTGGCACAGGCAGACTGTCACTTCCACTTGGCAACCTAACCTTAGTTGTCCAGGTGATGCTCCTCATGCAAGAATGTTCCAAGGGTTTATCTTAAGAGAAGAGGGTGAGCAGGGTACTTTGAGAATCTCATGGAAATTAGAGGAAGCCAGAGTCAGGAGTAGACTGTGATTAAAGACAGGAGGTTCTGGAAGAAGAGAACAGAGTTATAGAGGTTGGGGTCAGGACAGAGGACCTGGATGACTCCTTCCATATTCTGAAGCATACTGTGGTAGGAGCCAGTAGAAACCTGAACAGGGTAGAAGCCAGGCAGCCAAAGCAAACAACTTTTCCACAAATGTCTGCCATATTCTCTGGCATCAGAACCCGGAGTATTGAGTGCTGGCTTCACCTTCATCTCAGCACCACCATCTCAAGGTCCAGGGGCCCTCAGAGGAATGCACTGACACTGAACTCAGGAGTGTGGCCCTGAATAGGCCTCTGAAAAGGGCAGAGTGTCCATGATATATCCTGCAATTTCTGCTTCAAAGGAATAGGAGATCCTGCAGTGAACCCTTGTGGAAAACAGTAAATATTTCCCGGAATAGAAATCCAAAAGCTGTATTTCTTCTAAAATCAATTTTATTGATACATATTAATAAAGAATAAATTCATCCAAAGTGTACAGTCAGTGTTATTCTGTATAATCACATAGTTTTGCACTCACCACTTCAATCTTTTTAGAGCATTTTCAATATTCCAATAAAAAATTTAAAAACAACCAAGCAATAAAAACTCATCACCTCTCAATCTCTTTGTTCTTCCCATGCCATACATGGCTACTGTTTCCTTCTCTCTAGTTTATTTGTATATATATATTTTAAAAACAGTCTTATATTTGCAATATAGTGCATATTTGTATTTTACATGATGTTTCACTATGCTATACAGTTCCATGTTACATTTTTTAGCTTTCCTTCTAGTAATACACATGACCTTAGACTTTCCCTTTAAAGCACTGTCATACCTATATACTAACTCTGCTTATTACAAACAGTATAATGTACTTTCACCATTTCTATTCAGTTCCAAAGATTTATGAACAACCTTTTTACCAATTCTTCACACATTAAACATCAGCTTTCCATTATCTACCTTCCTTCTATTTCTGGTGACCTATATTCAATTATTAACTGCATGTCTATTAGACAGCCAAAGGCGTGCTGATGCAAAATACCAGAAATCTGTAGGCTTTTTTAAAAATTGTGGGTAAAAATCAAATTTTTCACAATACAAACCAATATTTGTAAAATGATATATAAATATATAGGCATAGATGTGCATTTGCTTACATAAATGTTATTTTATATATATATTTTAAAAGATGCTTAGATTACATAAGTGTTACACAAAAATTACAGGGATTCCCATGTTCCCCACCTCCCACATCTCCCATAACATCCCACATAAACATCTTTCATTAGTGTGAAACATCACCTGCAATGGCTGTACACATCCTTGGGTTTTGCCTAAGCATAGACCATGTTCGCATTGTAGACCACACTCTCTCCCACACAGTTCTGCATGGTATATGCTGATATAAAATGGCCTATATCTGTCATTGTAATGTCACTCAGGATAATTCCCAACTCCTGAGAAAACCCCTGTATTACAATTGCTTTTTCCTTCCCTGCCCCAAAAGCACATGGTGGCCACTGGCTCCACCTCACTGTTATAATTTCCTCCATTGCTTGAATCACAGTATGTCTGCAACAGAATACCATTTAGTCCACTCTAGGCCATAGCTCTTCCCCCAATCCTGAGGAGAGTGGGATGGTGATGTCCACTCCACCTCCAAGTGAGTGTGGGCTTATAGCCCATGGATATGGTGAATGGGATTATCCTGCCTGCAACTGCAGGTTCTGTCCATTCCCTGGGATGGCCATTGTCCATCATCGTCTCCTCACAAGGTGACTTAGGTAAGTCCATTGAGCTGTAGAGTAGGAGTTGCAGCTTCACCAAGATTATAGGCACAGCTGGCACATGGTCAGGAGAGAGGTTCCAGTCTCTGGAAGTACACCTATAAACTCCAGTATCACATATAGGTTTGAAAAGAAGGAACTGATGGACCTTGTGCAGGGAGGACTCATTTGAGTTCAACTCTGTCACTCTCAGGAGCACAGATTCCAAAGTAGAGTCCACTGATAAGGCATCAATCCCAGGAGCTATCTCCCCTTATATAGGACCTGGGTGTCTCCAGAGCCCTCGGGAGCCCATTTGTGTGGGGTGATATCCACTTTTGTGATCTATGTGATCCTACTGAGGTGTGTGTAAGAGTTTCCTCTGGGATGACATCCGGACTCACTTCGAAGTCTCTTAGCAACATGAACTCATTTGTCTTTACCTCTTCCCCCTTTTATTCAGGGTCTTTTCCCAGTCATATTGCCAGTTGGCACTTGCTATTAATCCCTCATTGCTAGGGAGGCTCATCCCAGGGAGTCATGTCCTACACTTGGGGGAAGGTAATGCATTCATATAATGAGTTTGGCTCAGAGAAAGGCCACATTTGAGCAACAAGGAGGCTCTCAGGTGGAAACCCTTAGGCAACTCATAACAGAAGGCTAAGTTTCAATTACAAGAGCAAAGACTCATAAGGGTAGTCATCAATAACTAGAACCCATCAGTGGACCATCCTCTTTTGCCAGACACTGCCCCTGCACTCGGAGGACTGTTGCTGCTCCCTTGGAGAATGTGACAGAGCTCTCCAGGCTGGGAATACAATATTCTTTCATTTACTAAGTGATTGTCTACTCACTGTGACCATGCCCCATCACTTGATCATTTGAACAATTTTATGTATCTTTCATGTAAATTCAGATGAAGTTCCTCCCATGAAACCCCAATCCCAGACACCCCCCACCAATGATCCTCTACAGCCACCATTGTAACCCTTCTGTGATCTAAACCTTCCTTGAAGATGAAGCCCATATAATAACCAAATACAATTAATAGGAAAATAAAATAATAATGATAAGCTTAAATGAAAGAGATAAAATACATCGAAACTCAGAAAAAAAAAAATATATAATTAACAGATTAGGACATTCAAAAACTGGGAAAAAACAAACAAAATAAATTATTATTATAATTATTATTATTATTATTTTTCTTTTATCACTGCATTATCAGGTGTCCAGTCTGTACCATGACACCTTCTCTTTCCCATTCCCCAGTGTCTCCCAAATTTTCATTTCATTTCAAAGAAGTTTTAGGTCACAGCAAAGTCACACACAGAATACTAGAGACTCATATACCCAGAATCCTTCCCCTTTCCTCACCCCATAATAACCCCCCCATTTTTTGTGGATGGTAGAATTGTTATAACTTTTATACAGATAGTGAAACATAGCTACTAAACATTGTCAATGTTTTACAGTATAGTTTACAATTTAGATGGTACAGTTTAATAATTTTTGATGATATTTACCATGTCCTGTGTCAATTACTATAAGGTAATGAAAAACATTTCCCATGACCACTAAATACCCCCTGTTTGATCTTTTCTGTTCCTTCCTCCCTTTTCCCCTTGGGCACATGACATTCCCTTGCCTTGACATATTGGATGACAAGATTCACAGTTACATGCCTTGGGTATTCTAACCTGCCCTTCCTAATCTATCCACCTGTCAACACTGCACCACCAAACCCAGTAATATCACTACTCACGTGTCCTTTCCTTCAGTATCCAACTATACTGTATCATTTTACCATAGATTATGTCCAAATGGGTGATGGCTCACAAGCTGCTCATCTCTTTCTATCCCTTGTTATCCTATCTTCCAGACAATGTTTCTCAGAGACTGCTCACTTTCCTCAATTCAAATCAGTGAGGTCATATAATGTTCATCCTTCAATGCCTGGCTTGCTTCACTCAACATAAGGCCTTCAAGATTCATCAATGTTATTCTGTGTGTTAGCACTTTATTCCTTCCTACAACTGAGTAATATTCCGTTGTATGTATGTACCACATTTTGTTTACCCATTCTTCTGTTGATGGGCACCAGACCTGATTCCAACTTTTCGCAATTGTGAACAATGTTGCTATGAACATTGGTGTGCATATATCTGTTCATCTCTTTGCTTTCTGTACTTCTGTGTATATACCCAGCAGTGGAATCACTGGATAATACGGAAAATCTATTGTTAGTTTTCTGAGGAACCGCCAAACTGTCTTCCAAAATGACTGGTCCATTCCACAATCCCACCAACAGTGGATGAGGGTTCTTATTCCTCCACACACTCTCCAACACTTATATTTTGGTATTTTTTAATAGCTGCCATTCTGATGGGTGTAAGATGGTATCTCATTGTAGTTTTGATTTGCAATTCCCTATTAGCTAGTGACGTCAGCATTTTTTCATTTGCTTTTGAGCCATTTGTATTTCTTCCTTGGAATGGTGTTTTTTCAGGTCTCTTGCCCATTTTTTAAATGCATTGTTTATCTTTTTATTTTTGTGGTGTAGGATTTCTTTATATATGCAGGATACTAGGGTCCTATCAGATATATGGTTGCAAAATATTTTCTCCAATTGTGTAGGCTGCTTTATTATTTTCTTAATAACATCCTTTGAGGTGCAGATGTTTTAAATTTTGAGGAGATCCCATTTATGTATTTTTTTCTCTTGCTGCTTGTGATTTGGGTGTAAAGTTCATGAAACCATTTCCTTTTACAAGGTCCTGTAGATGCTTCCCTATATTATCTTCCAAGGTCTTTATGGTTTTGGCTCTTATATTTAGATCTTTGATCCATCTTGAGTTGATTTTTGCATAAGGTATGTTATTCTTCTCTCATACTTTTGGATAAGGAAATCCAGTTCTCCAAGCACCACTTGTTAAAGAGGCCATTCATTCCCAACTTAGTGGACTTAGGTGACCTTGTTGAATATCAGATGACTGTATATGCAAGGATATATATCAGAATCTCAATTCGGTTCCATCGGTCAGTAGGTCTATCCTTATGCCAATACCAGGCCATTTTGATCACTGTAGATTTGTAGTATGTTTTAAAGTCCAGTAGTGTGATACCTCCAACTTTATTTTTCTTTTCCAATATGTCTTTTGCAATCCGTGGCCTCTTACCTTTCCAAATATATTTTGTGGTTAGTTTTTCCAGTTCCTTAAAAAATATAGTGTTGATTTTTATTGGGATGGCATTAAATCTGTAGATTAGTGTGGGTAGGGTAGACATCTTGATGGTATTTAATCTTCTTATCCATGAAGACGGAATATTTTTCCACTTATTTAAGTCTTCTTTGATTTCCTTTAACAGTGTTGTGTTGTTTTCTGTATATAAGTCCTTTACATCTTTAGTTAAATTTATTCCTTGATATTTGATTCTTTTTGTTACTATTGTAAATGGCATTTTTTCTTGATTTCCTCCTCTGATTGCTTGTTATTGGTGTACAGAAATGGTACTGATTTTTGAGCATTGATCTTATTACCTGCGACATTACTGAACTCCTTTATAAGTTCTAGAAGTTTTGTTGTAGATTCCTCAGGGCTTTCTGGGTGTAGGATCATGTCGTCTGCAGATAATGAAATTTTTACTTCTTCTTTTCCAATCTGGATAGCTTTTATATACTTTTCTTGCCTCAGTGCTCAAGCAAGTACTTCTAAGACAATGTTCAATAGGAGTGGTGAAAGTGGGCATCCTTGTGTTGTTCCCGATCTCAGAGGTAATGCTTTTAGGATTTCACCATTGAAGATACTGTTAGCTTTGGGTTTTTCATATATACCCTTTATTATATTCAGAAAGTTTCCTTCTATTCCTGTCTCTTGCAGTGTTTTTATCAGGAAAGAGTGCTGTATTTTGTCGAATGCTTTTTCTACATCTATAGAGGTGATCATGTGATTTTTTTCTTTCAATCTGTTTATGTGGTGAATTACATTGATTGATTTTCTTGTATTGAACCATCCTTGCACACCCTGGATAAAAACCAATGGTCATGTTGTATAATCCTTTTGATATGTTGTTGAATGCTATTAGCAAGGACTTTGTTGGGGATTTTAGCATTGAAGTTCATTAGAGAAATTGGTCTGTAATTTTCCTTTCTTGTGGTATCTTTGTTTGGTTTTGGTATTAGGGTAATGTTGGCATCATAGAATGAGTTAGACAACATTCCTTCTACTACTATTTTTTGGAAGATCTTAAGCAGAATTGGTGTTAACTGTTTCTGGAATGTTTGATAGAATTCAGCTGTGAAGCCATCTGTTCCTGGGCACTTTTCATTTGGGAGGTTTTATTGACTGCGTCTCTCTCTTTACTTGTAATTGGACTATTGAGTTCATCAATTTCGTCTTTCATCAACGTAGGCTGTTTGTGAGTTTCTAGAAATTTGTCCATTTCCTCTAACTTATCATTCTTGTTGGCATATATGTTTGCAAAGTATCCTCTTATGATACTCTTTCTTTCAATGGGGTTAGTAGTGATTTCCCCTTGCTCATTCCTTATTTTGTGTATTTGTATCTGTTCTCTACTTTTCTTTCTTAGTCTGGCTAAGGGTTTGTCAATTTTATTGATCTTCTCGAAGAACCAGCTTTTGGCTTAGTTTATTTTTTCTATTGCTTTCTTATTCTCTATTTCATTTAGTTCTGCTCTAATCTTTGTTATTTCATTCTTTCTACTTCCTTAACTTTAGTTTGTTGTTGTTTTTCCAATTCCTCCATGTGTGCAGTTAGGTCTTCAATTTTAAATCTTTCTTTTTTTTTAATATATGTATTTATGACTATGAACTTCCCTCTCAGGGCAGCTTTTGCTGCATCCCATAGGTTTTGATATGATGTGTTGGCATTTTCATTAGTTCAAGGAAGATACTGATTTCTTTTGAGATTTCCTTCTTGACCCACTGTTTGTCTAAGAGTATGTTGTTTAAATTCCATCTTTGTGCCTAACCTGTTCCTCTGGCCCTTAGTGATTTCCAATTTCATTCCATTGTGGTCAGAGAAATTAATTTGTATAGTCTCAATCTTTCTGAATTCATTGAGAGTTGTTCTGTGACCTAGCATGTGGTCTATCTTGGAGTATGATCCATGTGCCCTCGAGAAGAATGTAAATCCTGCTGTATTTGGGTGTAATGTTCTGTATATGTCTATTAAGTCCAGGGCCATTAATGTATTTATCAGAGTCTTTGTTTCATTATTGATTCTCTGTCTAGATGTTCTCTCTAATGATAATAATGTTGCATTAAATGCCCCCACTATAATTGTAGAAGCATTTATTTCTCCACTTAGTTTTTCCAGAGTTTGCCTCATGTATTTTGAGGTGCCCAAATTAGGTGCATGAATGATTATGATTGTTCTCTCTTCTTGAGAGATTACCCCTTTTACTAATATATCGTGTCCATCTTTGTCTCTTACAATAGTTTTACATTTAAAGTCTATTTTGTCTAATATTAGAATAGCTACTCCTACCCTTTTTTGGCTACTCTTAGCCTGTAAAATTGTTTTCCAGCCATTCACTTTCAGCGTCCTTGAATCCCTGGGTCAAAGATGGATTTCTTATAGACAGTATATAGATGGATCATATTTCCTTATTCATTCTGCCAATCTGTGTCTCTTGAGTGCTGAATTTAATCCCTTAACATTCAGTGCTATTACTCACAATGAATTTCTTATGTCAGATATATTTTCTTTTGGTTAATGTATGTTATATATTGTTATGTTTCTGTTTGTGTCTTTTTAATTGTTAACCTCTCCTCCAACTCTATCTCGCTTGTTTTTTTCTTTTCAAATTGTTGAACTTCTTTTAGTATTTCTTAAATTACAGGTTTCTTATTGACTTACTCTCTTAATTTCTCCTTATCTGTGAATATTTTGAACTCTCCATCATTTTTGAATGCCAGTTTTGCTGGATAGAGAATCGTGGCTGGAATTTTTTTTTATTTTAGTACTTTGACTATGTCATAACACTGTTTCTTGCCTCCATGGTTTCAGATGAGAAATCAGCACTTAATCGTATTGTGCTTCCCTTGTATGTGATGGTTCTCTTTTCTCTTGCTGCCTTGAGTATTTTCTCTTTGTCTTGAGCATTGGACATTTTGACAAGTATATGTCTTGGAGTTGGCCTGTTGGGATTTATACTGTTTGGGGTGCACTGTGCTTCCTGGATCTGCACATCCATCTCTCTCAATAAGGTTGGGAAGTTTTCAGCCATTATTTCCTTCAACACTCCTTCTGTTCCCTTTCCCTTCTCTTCTCCTTCTTGGATGCCCATAATGCATATGTTTGTGCATTTTGTTTTGTCAGTTAAATCCTTGAATTCCTGCTGGATTTTGTTCTATCTTTTTGTCTGTCTGTTCTACTCTGTTTGATTTCAGGTGTATTGTCTTCCACATCACTAATTCTTTCTTCTGCCTGTTAAATTCTGCTATTATGGGAATCGAGCATTTTTTTTTTATTTCTTGGATTGTTCCATTGATCACCATCATAACCATTATCTTTTTGCATATGTTTGTAATTTCTTCAGTATGTTCTCCCAGTGTCTTCTTTGCACCCTTAATCTTTTCCTTCACTTCATTAAGTGGTTCCATGGTGTTTGTTTGTAGAGCTTTGATTAGTTTTTCAATGTTCTGCATCTTTTCCTGGTTGTCAGTTTGTTCATTGGACTGGTCCATGTCTTCTTGTTTCTAAGTGTCATTTGTAATTTTTTGTTGTCATCATTTTATCTTGTTGTGTTTGCTCAGTTGATTACCTTCTCTCTCTTCTCTAGAGTTTTATTTAGCTGGTGGTTCTGTGCGTGTGTTAAGTTTTCTCTTTGATACTTTTTCTTCTTATTTTACTTCAATGCTAATTTCTATGTTCCCTTGAAGGCAAATGATTATGACCAGAGGAACCAAAAGATGTGTGAAAGGAGAAGGAAAATAGTAATATTGATTAAAGTTAGAATAGGAGCCAAATAAGACTTAGTGAAATGAATATTTAACTCATGTATGCAGTATAGAGTAATAGGGAAAAAAGTGGAGTACCTACAATGGATTGGGAAACCAAATAGAGGAATGCATATATAATGATTTAGAAGGCTAGAATGATGAGGAGGGAGAGAAAGAGTGAAGAAAGGCCTTAAAGTAAAAAGTTAATATTTATTAAAAAAGAAGAAAACAGTATAGATAGAACAGAATTTGGTACCCTTAAGTTGTGGGATAATGAAAAAAACGTGGTGTGTAAGAACTGCAACAGAAAGCAGAAGGCAGAAAGATGAAGGAAGGGAAATAGATAGCTTGGGTGGTAAAATCAATATAGACAGAAAATGGGAAATCACTGAACAAGAAGCACATCAAAGAAGAGACAAGCTAGCATCATGAATCCCTACCGATCAGTCCACAGCGTCTATCTGCCTGCAGATAGATGTCCCAAGCTTCTTGCTCCATGCACCCACAACACAGACCCCTGGGCAGGACCCTGTCCACCATCGGCAATCCTCAGATAACTAGTCAGCAAGTGCCCTCCTAAACTGATGCCATCTTTCTTCTTCTGTTGGTTTTTATAAAGGGTATTTATTTGGGGTAGAAGCTTAAGGTACTTACCTCACCAAAGTCTGTTGCTACATGTTGGAACAAAGGGACTGGTGATGTTTGCAAGGGTTCTGCCTTCATCTTCCTCTTACTGCTCCATATGCCAGTTTCTTCAAATATCTGTTCTAGGGTGGGATAAATCTCATCTCTCTCCCAGGGCTCATTTCTCTATGGGCTCAGCTGCTCTGCTTCCTCCACAACGTCAACTATAAACTATCAGTTGAATGGCTCATCTCTCTTCCCGGGGCCTCTGCCATGTCTATGGAACTGTCTCTATTCTTCTAGTTATTCTCCTGTTGTTTACTTCCCAGGGCTCCAGCTCAAATTTCAAAACACTGTGTTCTCTGCCATGTCATTTTCTCTCTGAGTCCCTGCCCACCAAGGAGGTAGGGACTCAACTTCCTACTGATGTGGCCCAATCAAAGCCCTAGTCATAATCTAATCATGTAAAAGTGAAACCTCTGAATCCAATACAATCTAAATCTATCACATGCCCAGACCACTTTACAAACAAAATCAGTATTTCTTTTTGAAATTCATCAATTATATCAAACTGCCACACCATGAGTTTACACAATATATTTAGTTCATCATAGTTCAATCATACAGTATTTGTCCTTTTTGTGCCTGGCTTGCTTCACTCAACATAATGTCCTCCAGTTTAATGCATGTTGTCATATTCTTCACAACTTCATTTTTTCTTACCACCGCATAGTATTCCATTGTGTGTGTAGTCATAATGGTTTTATCCATTCATTAATTGATGGATACCTAAGTTTTTTAAAACTTTCGTCAATCAGAGTAATGCTACTATAAGCAGAGGTGTGCAGATGTCTTTTCATATCTTGGCTCTCAATTATTCTGATTATGTACCTAGTAATATTACTGTGGAGTCACATGGCAGGTCTTTATTCATCCTTCTTAGGAACTGCCAAACAATCTTCCACAGTGGCTGTACCATTTTACATCCCCTTCAGCAATGAATAAACATTTCTTTCTTTCCACCTCCTCTCCAACATATACAGTTTTCTGACTTTTTAATAGTGGCCAGTCTAATATGTGTGCAATGATATCTCATTGTAGTTTTCATTTGCATTTCCCTAATAACTAGTGATATTGACTATTTTGTCATGTGTGTTTTCACAATTTTTTTCTTTCTTCATTGAAAGATGTATTTTGACCTTTTTAAAATTGGATTTGTGATCTGTTTATTGACCTGAGACTCCATGGATAGAGAACAATGCAGTGAGGATGGAGTAGAGAGCAGAACCATGTTAACAATGGGATCATAATTTCTTATTATTTTCCTCAATCTGAATTGCTGCTATCCCTCTGGTCACCTCATTAAGCATATCCAGTTGTTAACAGCAATAAAGTCCTTACACCTGATTCCAAAAATGGATCCACATAGTTGTCATTTCCTTCACAATTGAAAATGACAGTGGTTTCCATTCTCTACCCCAATTAGGGAAGGTATATCTGGGGATTGGAAATGACAAGGGATGCAAATATTTGGACTGAGATGTCCCCAGGGGAATCACCTGAGCATGCATTGATAGTCAGCACATGGAGCTGAAGATTCTATATGAAGCAAGATTGTTCTCGATTCCCACCCAGACAAAAATGGCATCAGACTCCTGGGTTCAAATCTCAGATCCCTAACTCATAGCTGTGTAATTTGGGGGTTGTTTCTTATCTGTAAGATTTTTTTAATCTTCATCAATAATCAAGAACTTTGAGAAGCAGGGCACATTGAGGTACTTTCCATTGTCTTTTCAAATCAGTGATTTTTCTGTAACATAGGGTGAATATGGATATTGGAGAACAAAATGCTGCATCACAGAACTTGCAGGTGATTTTTAAACCTGTCCTGCAGCAAGAACATCAGGCTTTCTGAGATAGAAATCTGGGCAATTCAGTGTGAGAATGAAGCTTCCAGAAACTACATAAAAAAGACATGGGTGGGTCTGGCCAAGTGACCCCTCTCAGAACAGAGAGGGCTGTGTGAGGTCACCCTGGGAATTCCTTAGCCTAAAAGGTTATACTGAATTGTTTTGTTTTGTTTTTAATTTTTATTCCTGTACATAGAATTGGGTAAGGATTTTTAAGAGAAAGTATCACATTAGTCACTTGTAAGTGGTATGACTGTGAAAGCCCATCCAACCAATCTACAACCTGAAGTATATCCACTAGGTAAACACAAATAATCCACTTTCCAAACTCTGCCTCACCAAGTGCTTTCTATCTCATTAGAGGAATTCACCCAAGAGAAAACTACATTTACAAGGAGCTTTAATACTTATATTAGTGATAACAGTAGCAAAATACAATAATGTACTAGTATAAGCACAAGTGTAAAAATGAATGGAAGATTATTTAGAAGACTAATGTGACTTAAATTTTGAAGGAAATAAGTGTGAGGTATTTATTAGGCATGGCAGTCACTGGAGAAATTTATTTAAAATTTGAGAAAGAAAGTGAAATATTTTTCAATATTGGTAAGCATATCTGAAAATTATTATTGACTCTGAAAGAACCCAGTGAGGAATTTTAGATACTCTGAAATAAATTTTTTAGTATGGTAAGTTTGCAGAAGCACACTCTTCATTTCTGGTTCATTTCAAATGAGCATCCTGCTCATCCAGTTTGGTTGAATTAGGTACAGCTACTGAGCCAGGTGATGGTTGAAGATTGGGCCTCACATGCTACTGCTCCAGTCCACTCATGTACCCTGCTCTGATTTGGGGACTGATGGGTGCTGTAGCAGCCACAGAACATTTCTCATGGATTCTCCCCAACACTCAAGAATGTGCATATCCCTAAAATAGCACTTTTGCTAATTTTTATTCTTACTACTTTACTGAGATATAATTCCCAACCCTATATTTAAAGTAGACATTTCAATGGCTTTTAGAATATTTATACAGTTATACAACCATCATCACAAATAAATCTGAGCATTTCATTAGCTCATAAAGACACTATTATACTTTTGCCATTCCCATTACAAATGACAGGCATCCAGTAGTTCATTTTCTGTCTTAAAGTAATTACCTATTCCAGATGATTGGCATACATGAAATCATATAATATGTAGTCTGTTGAGGCTGGCTTCTTTCACTTAGCACAATTTTTTCAAAGTCTATCCATGTTATAGCATGTATCAGTAATTCTTTCCTTTTTATTGGCAATCAAAATTCCATTGTACTGACGTCCCACATTTTATTTATCCATCCACTAATTCATGGACATTTGAGTTCCTGTCACTTTTGATTATTGTTTTTAGCAATGCTAGGGACATTTACATACAAGATTTTATTTGGACATATATTTGAATTTTTATTAGGTTTTTACCTAGGACTGGGATTTCTGGGAAAAAGGGTAACTATGGAGGAACTTTATTGCTGTTTCTTAAGTCTTGCATTATTTCAATTTCACACATCTTTGCTGTCTTCATGGTTGTGGATCTAAAATCTTAAGCTTGGGATGCTAACTCAAATAACTCGTATGCCTCACTGTGTGCTTGGCAATCCTAAGCCCCTGCTGTTCCTTCTTTTGTAGGCCACCTTACTTCTCACAGACATAAAAGACTCCCCATTTCCCCCTCATTCTCCATTATCTGTATCTTTCTCTTATGTTGAGCCGTACCATAAGGG
The DNA here is from genome assembly GCA_026826555.1 of Tolypeutes matacus. Classification (NCBI taxonomy): domain Eukaryota; kingdom Metazoa; phylum Chordata; class Mammalia; order Cingulata; family Chlamyphoridae; genus Tolypeutes; species Tolypeutes matacus. The sequence continues at coordinate 1,255,071 of JAKSZT010014497.1, read as the reverse complement.
TTGGAGCAATTCACCAGAGGCAGAGGTCTTGAGCATTGAGAAATCCTGGGTAGATAGGAAGTGGCCAAATGGGATGTCTATGATCATAAACAATCTGAGGGAAGCATCCTGCACACCAGTGAACATCACTGTGTTGCGGACTCTGGCATAAGGCATATCTACCTTCATCAATGTATTGTGGGGCATTGGGCATGAGGGGAATCCTCAGTTCCAACTTTGGTGGTCAGACCCACCCACTCACCCCCTCCTACAAACCCTCCCATTTTCCAATGATGGTGCTGTGTGGCTCGGTCTGCATGGGGGCTGCCAGGCAAAGCCTGGAGAATCATCAGCTGGGAATGCAGTTCATCCAGGATGACTTCATAATCATCATATCAGAAGAGCTCAGTATGAATCCTGTGACTCACCAACTATGGAGGACATGGGAAAGAGGTTCTACATTGTCCAGACAAAGCTGGACAGTGAGCTGAGCCTGAGTACCCTCAGGGATGGTAAGCTCCAACAGACTATCCAAGAAAATATCCTGGAAAATTTTCAGAGGGAGTGAATGTATGAACCCCCAATATTCCTGCTGTCAAAACTCAATCTTTCATTGCATGACTTCCCAAAGCTTAGGGATACATTGGAAAAGGATCTCTCCAAAATCAGGTGCCATGGTAAATTCAGAACTTATTCTAAGCCTAGTAGAAGGTCATTAATGACAAAGCGACCATCCTGAAAGAAAGAATAGTCACACGGTCTTTCCAGGAGGTGTGGGAGGTGGGAAACATGGGAATCCCAGTGGGTTCCGTGTAATATTTTGGGTAATCTAAGCACCTCTTAAAATATATGTATATATATATATAAATAACATTTTTGTAAGCAAATACACATATATGCATATATATTTATATATCATTTTGCAAATGTTTGTATGTATTGTGAGAATTTTGATTTTTACCCATAATAAAAAATAAATAAATAAATAAAAATTAAAAAAAAAAAGGGGGCAGGATTATGAATAGACACTTCTCCAAGGAAGAAATACAAATGTGTAAAAAGTACATGAAAAGATGTTCAACATGACTAGTTATTAGGGAAATGCAAATCAAAACGACAATGAGATATCATCTTACACCCAATAGACAGCTAGTTATTAAAAAATCATAAGACAACAAATGTTGGAGAGGATGTGGAGGAAAGAGAACACTTATCAACTGCTGGTGAGAATGCAGAATGGTGCAGCCATTGTGGATGACACTTTGGCAGTTTCTTAGGAAATTATCTATAGAATGGCCATATGATCCAGCAATCCCACTGCTGTGCATATATCCATAAGAATTCAAAGCATGGACACCAACAGATATATGCACATAAATATTCATACCACCATTATTCTCATTTTCAAAAATTGGAAGCAACCCAAATTTCTATCAACAGATGAATGATTAAGCAAATTTTGGTATATACATACAATGGAATATTACTCAGCTTTAAGAAATAATGCAGTGTTAACACACAGGATAACATGGATGAATCTTAAAGACCTTATGTTGAGTGAAGTAAGCCAGGCAATGAAAGATAAATATTACATTACTTCACTGACACTGATATGAAAAAAGCAAATTGAGCAAACTTACAGAGTTGGAAATTGGAAGACAGGTTACAGGAGACAGAAAGTGATTGAAGGTTGTGAGCCAATGTCCCTATGGGCAAAATCTATGATAAGGTGAGAGGGCATAGCTGTAGAGTGGACAGACATTGACAGTGTTGCTGTGATGCTATTGGGTTTGGTTGTGCTGGTCTATAATGTGTGTAGTGTGATGGGTTTGAGTTGGAATATCCATGGAACTAGGGAAGTTTTGGGGAAAAGAACAGGTGAACTCTGTTTATTTGTAAGTTTGCTGTTAAAACCACAACACTGAGAATGTTCTTTTGGCAAATATGACAGGGGAAGATTACTGGTGTAGGGTGTTGGATGTGTGTGTGGGGGTACATACAAGACAGGGTTCATCTGGGGCAGGCTTTTATGGAATATGAGAGTGTTCATCTTTTAGTGTGTGGTATCAATTGGTGGAGATCAACACAATAAACAAGAAGATATTAAACTCTCTTCCTGGGGAGTACTGCTATGTTCTCAAATAGAGGGGCAATAGTCTGTCAAGAATATAGACATTACCTAAAAAAACAAACAGACCAAACTATCAAACCCTCAATATTAATGCAAATAACTATGAATCTTCTTCTTCAAAAAGTGAAACTTAGTGGTTACCATAGGTCCAAGGGGAGAGTGATGGAAGAATTGAATAGATGGAAAATAGGACAATTTTTAGGGCATTAGAATTGTTCTGCAAGATCTTAAAATAATGATAGAGGTCATTTAAATTTCATCAAAATTTATAAAACTATTTGATTCAAAATCATAATGTAAATCATTGTCTGTGGTCAATAGCAGTGTTTCAATATTTGTACATCAATTGTAACAAATTTACAATCCATATGTAAAAGTTTATTACTAGGGGAGCGGGGAAAAGGTGAAAGACATTGGGTAGATGAGAATCCTGTGTATTCTCTATATGACTTTTCTGTAACTTAAAGCTTCTTTGAAGATAAAATGAAAAAAGAAAAGAAGATACTGGGGGAACATACAAAAGAAAATCTGATTGTTCATACAAGACATAAGATCTTATAGAGATGAAAGTCATATTGCCAAAAAAAAGTTTTTTTTTATTATTTAAAATTTATTTATTTATTTTTTTTGTATTTCATATGTTTTTAAAAATTTTTTTTTTAAAGATTCTTAGATTACATAAATGTTACACAAAAAGTATAGGGATTCCCATATGCCCCACTAAAAACACCTCCCACACTCTCCACTATAACTATCCTTCTTTAATGTGACACATTCATTTCAATTGATAAACACATCCTGGGGCTTTGCCACTTAACATGGGCCATAGTTCACATTGTACTCTACACTCTCTCCTACAAAGTTCTGCATGTTATGTGATGGTATAAAATGTCCTATATCTGTCATTGCAATGATATTCAGGATGATTCCCAGGACCTGAGAAAATCCCCATATTACAACTGTTTCTCCCTCTTCTTGCCCCCAGAGACTCCAATGGTCACTGCCTCCACATCAATGTTATAATTTCTTCCATTATTGAATCACAAAATTTCTGAAGTAGAAAACAAGTAAGTCCATTCTAGTCCATAGTTCATTCCCCAATCCTGAAGATTCTGAGATTGTGATGCCCACTCCACCTCTAATTAAGGGGAGGCTTCCATCCCATACAGTCACTGGATGAGATTTTCTTGCTTGCAGTTGTTGGCTCTCTCATTTCCTTGGTATGGTGGTTGTCCATACTCACTTCTTTGTTAGTTGTCTTTGGTGAGTCCAATGAACTGGAGAGTAGGGGTTGCAACTTTACTGAGGCTCAGATCTCAGATGGTACATGGAGAGTCCAAAGATATACACCTACAAACTCCAGCACCAAGTATAGGTTTAAATATAAGGGAAAGATAAGCCATGTGTAGGGAAGCAATAATTGAGTCCAACTCTGTCACTCTCTGGAATACAAACTCCAAAATAGGATCCACTGGCAAGGCACCAAACTCTGGAGCTATCTGTCCTCATCATAGTACCTGGGTGTCTTTAGGGCCCTCAGGAGGCCTAATATTTCAGCTAGTATCCACTTTTTCAGTCCATGAGATCCTTCTGAGATGTGTATAAGCACTATTTCTGGGATGACCTCCTGAGTCACTTTGAATTCTCTTAACCATATACACTCATTTGTCTTTACTTTTTCCCTCTTTTATTTGAGGCTTTTTTCCAGTTGCATTTCTAATTTGTGCTTCATTGTAATCCTTCAGTGCCAGGGAGGATGATCCCCCAAAGTCTTCTCCAGCACTGGGGAGAAGATAATGCATTTATTTGCTGAGTTTGGCTTAGTGTGAGGTCACATTTGAGCTACAAGGAGGTTATCAGGAGGCAACTCTTAGACACCCCACAACACTAGGCTGCTTCAATTTCAAGAGCAAAGGCTCATAAGCATAGTCATCAATATCAAGAACCCATCAATGGATCATCCTCCTTCACCAGTCATTGCTCCTGCACTTGAGGGACTGTTGCTGCTCCATAAGACTATGTAGAAGAGTTCTCCAGGATGGGAATTCAATATTCTCTGTTATTGTGTGAGTCTCCACCCACTGTGACAATGCACCATGAACATTTGAACATATTTATATACATTATATGAATGCCTAGGTGAAATTCCTCCCATTTGTCTCCCATCACTGACACCCCACCGATGAACCTCCCCTGACCCAGTTGTATCCCTTCTGTGATCGAAAGCCTCTACAAAAATGAAGCCACTAAAATAGCCAAATAAAATTGATAAGAAAATGAAGTAATGAGGAATCACAAGATGGCGTTAGTATAGGAGGGCACACACTGCAAGCTCCCACAGCAAGGCGGATTGTGGACGGGGTCCTGCC
>JAKSZT010014497.1:1138450-1235592 GCA_026826555.1 Tolypeutes matacus | reverse complement strand
ATACACATATATGCATATATATTTATATATCATTTTGCAAATGTTTGTATGTATTGTGAGAATTTTGATTTTTACCCACAATAAAAATAAATTAAAAATTAAAAAAAAAATGAAAATGAAGTAATGATAGGTAAAAATATAAGAAACAAAATACATAAAATTTTAAAAATCTAAATCTAAAATTAAATTTAAAACTTGGGTTATTAAAAATAATGAAATATGCATATATTTTTTGACATTTTGCCTTTCATCACTGTAATATTTGGTGTCCTATATATTCAGTAGCATTTTCATCCATTTATTCCCCAGTGTCTTACTTTATTTCATTTTGTTTTCAAAGAAGTTTTATGTCACAGTAAAATCACATACAGAGCACAAGGGACTTACCTATACCCAACATCCTTCCCTTTTCTTCCTTCCCATATTAATACTTTTTAATATGTAGATGGTAACTTTGTTACAACTGATATACAAAGATTGTAACATAGCTACTAACCATGGCCGACGGTTCACATTTTGGTTTACATTTTAGGCTATAATGTTTTATAAACTTTGATATTTAACATGGCCTGTGTCCAATATTGCAAGGTCATGTAGAACACTTCTATTGCCCACTAAATACTTCCTGTTTCATCTAGTCTATTCTTCCCTTCCCCTACCTCGGGACCACGGCGACCTGCTGGCTTCATTCTTTGAATGACAAGATTCACAGTAACTTGCAACAGCACCGAGGTCTTCATACACTGGTTTGTCTTCCCCTATAAGGAACCACCCATGCTCTCCAGAGACTTTCTCCCCTCTGTTTGTGAAAAAAATTGGTCTTCCCCAGCAAGGGAGACCACCTCTTTCCCACAAATTACATGGGTTACCCCCTTATAAAACACATTGTGGCAAATTGATCACTTACACCCTCCCCAGAAGCCTGTTCCAGTTGTGCCCTGTCCCAGATCCACCCCCATGCAACACACTAAACCAGTAACCATTCTTTTTCATATTACCATGAGAACATTCCCAACTTTGTACTTTCAACCACAAACCTACAAATCCACAGTGTTCACCTGGTCCTTCTCCCAACTCTGCCACAAATTCTCTTGGCCTTCCAAGCCACCCTCCCCAATCTACCTACCTGTCAAACCTGCACCACCCAACCCAATAATGTCACTAACCTCCTGTCATATCACTTTAATTCACAACTACACACTACCATAAATTGTGACCTTATGGGAATTGGCTCACAATCTTGTTCTCCCTTTCTAATTCCAGTAAACCTATCTTACAGACAATAGCTTTCTGTGTCTGTTCAGTTTGCTTAATTCAAATCAGTGAGATCATGTAATATTCATCCTTCAATGACTGGCTTACTTCATATAACATAAGGTCCTCAACATTCATCCATTTTATCTCATGTGGTAGCACTATATTCCTTCTTATAGCTGAGTAATATCCCACTGTATGTATGTACCATAGTTTGTTTATCCATTCATCTGTTGATGAGCATTTGTGTTGATTCCACTTTTTGGCAATAGTGAATAATGCTGCTATCAACATAGGTATGTATATATCTGTTCCTGTCTTTGCCTTCAATTCTTCAGAATATATACCCAGCAGTGGAATTACTGGATCATATGGCAGTTCTATAGTTAGTTTTTTGAGGAAGCTCCAAACTGTCCTCCACAAGGTTGGACCATTCTATATTCCCACCGCAGTAGTGAGGATTCCCATTCCTCCACATCCTCTCCAGCACTTATAGCCCCGTTTTTTAATAGCCGTTTTTCTAATGTGTGTAAGATGGTATCTCATTGTAATTTTGATTTGCATTTCCCTATTAGCTAGTGGTGTTGAGCATATTTTCATGTGCTTTTTAGCCATTTGTATTTCTTACTTGGAAATATGTTTTTTTTCAAGTTGCTTGCCCATTTTTTTAAATGGGCTAATGGTCTTTTTATTTTTGAGGTGTAGAATTTCTTTATATATTCTGAATATTAAGTTGCTATCAGGTATATGGTTGGCAAATATTTTTTTCCCCATTGGGTAGGTTGCCTTTTTACATTCTGGATGTCATCTTTTGACATGCAAAATTTTCAATTTTGAGGAGATCCCATTTCTCAAGTTTTTCTTTTGCTGCTCGTCATTTGGGTGTCAGGTTTATGAAACCATTTCCTATTACAAGGTCCTGAAGATCCTTCCCTACATTATCTTCCAAGGTATTTATGGTCTTGGCACTTATATTTAGGTCTTTGACCCATCTTGAGTAGATTTTTTATGTAAGGTGTAAGATGGTGTTGCTCTCTCATTCTTATGAATATGGATATCCAATTCTCAAAGCACCAGTTGTTGAAGAGGCCATTCTCTCCCATTGAGTGGGCTTGGTGGCCTTGCCAAATATCAGATGACTTTATATGTGAGAATATATCAGAACTCTCAATTTGGTTCCATTTGTCAGTAAGTCTATCTTTGTGTCAATACAATGCAGTTTAGGCCTCTGTAGATTTGTAGAATGTTTTAGTCAGGTAGTGTGATTCCTCTAGTTTCATTTTTCTTTTTCAATATGTCTTTGGCTATTCAGAACTTCTTACCCTTCCAAATAATTTTTCAGTTAGTTTGTCCTATTCATTAAAAAGCACTGTGTGGATTTTTATCGGAATTGCAATAAATCTGTGGATCAGTTCGGGTAGGATAAACATCTTAATGATGTTTAGTCTTCCTATCCATGAACAGAGAATGTTCGTCTATTTAATTTAAGTCTTCTTTAATTTCCTTAACTGTGTTGTGCAGTTTTATGTGTGTAAGTCATTTACATCATTAAATGTATTTCTAGGTATTTGCATCTTTTAGTTACTATTGTAAATAGCATTTTTTAAATTTCCTCCTTAGATTGCTTGTTATAGGTGTACAGTAATGGTACTGATATTTGAGCATTGATCTTATAGCCTGTTACTTTACTGAACGCATTTATGAGTTTTAGAAGCTTTGATGTGGATTTCTCAGGGCTTTCTATGTATAGGTTCATGTCAACTACAAATAGTGAACTTTTACTTCTTCCTTTCCAATTTGGAATCCTTTTATATCTTCTTCTTGCATCAATGCTCAAGCAAGTACTTCTAAGACAATGTTAAGAAGTAGCAGTGATAGTGGGCATCCTTTTTTTGTTTGTTTCCAATCTTAGAGGCAAAGTTTTCAGATTTCACTATTTTATATAATGTTAAATGTGGATTTTTCCTATACACCCCTTATCATGTTCAGACAGTTCACTTTTATTTCTTTTGCAGTTGTTTTTTTTTTTAATCAGGAAATGGTGCTCTATTTTATTGAATGTTTTTTTTTTCTACATCTATGGAAATGATCATGTGATGTTTTTTTTATTTCTATCTGTTTATGTGGTGTATTACATTGATTGATTTTCTTATGTTGAAACATCCTTGCATACCCAGGATGAAACCGACTCGGTCATGTTCAACAACAAATCAAATTCATTTGATTTGTTGTTTAACATGGTTAGCAAGTATTTTGTTGAGAATTTTAACATCTAGGTTCATTAGAGTCATTGGTCTGTAATTTTCCTTTCTCGTGGCATGCTTTGGCTTTGGTGTTAGAGTAATGTTGGCATCATAGAATGAGTTAGGCAATGTTCCTTCTACATCTGTTTTTTTTGGAATTGTTTAAACAGAATTGATGTTAGTTCTTTCTGGAATGTTAGGTAAAATTCATATGTGAATCTGAATGGTTCTGGGCTCTTATTTGGGAAGTTTTTGATGACTGATTGTATCTCTTTATTTGTGATTGGCCTGTTGAGTTCATCAGTTTCTCCTTCTGTTAATGAAGGCTGCTTGTCAGTGTCTAGGAATTTGTTGATTTCCTCTAAATTATCTTTCTTGATGGCAAATAGTTTTTCAAATTGTCCTCTTATAATAATCTATTTCTGTGGGGTCAGTGGTGATATCTCCTTCCTCATTTCTTATTTTGTGTATTTGCATCTTGTCTCTTTTTTCTTTTGTTAGTCTAGCTAAGGGTTTACCAATTTTATTGATCTTCTTGAAGAACCAGATTTTGGTTTTGTTCATTTTTCTTTGTGATTTCTCATTTTCTATTTCATTTACTTCTGCTAATTTATTTGTTATTTCATTCTTTCTACTTCCTTTGGGATTAGTCTGTTGTATTTCCAATTCCTCCAGGTGTGCAGTTAGGCCTTCAATTTTAACTCTTTCTTCTTTACTGATATATGCATTTATGACTATGAATTTCCCTCTCAGTACAGCTTTTGCTCTATCCCATTAGTTTTGATGTGTTGTGTTGTCATTTTCATTCATTTGAATGTAGTTACTGATTTCCTTTGAGATTTTCTCCTTGGTCCACTGTTTGTTTAAGAGTGTGTTGTTTAACTTCCATACCTTTGTGCCTAATCTGGTTCTATGGCCCTTTCTGATATTCAATTTCATTTCATTTTGGTCTGAGAAATTACTTTGTGCAATCTCAATTTTTCTGAATTGCCATGGGAATTAAATGAAAACACTCTGAAGCTTAGTATTTTTTGAGGGGAGGACTTTTTATTGGAACACCCTCAATATATATAGTCAGCTATAACATGAGGCATGCCCAAGTGATTGCTGTATGTGGAAGTGTTTAGAAACTTTTATTTGGAGGAGATAATGGAGAGACAGAAAGATCTAATTAAGAAACAGTGTAAAGTAAGAAAGTCCTCATTGTTTTCAGCAGAAACTGATAACAGTACCTTTTTCCCATAGAGCAGTAATTTGCATGCAGAGTAAAGCAAGTTTAAACTGTTTCAAAGATAATTTAACCAAAGCATTCTCACATCTCCCTCTTTATTGTTTAAGAAAGAAGATGAAAAGGAGAGTGGAAAATGTATCCTGACACAGTCTTTAGAAATATGTTTTGATTTGATGATTAATAGTAGTAAGGCTAGGTCACGCTCAGCTACCTGGGTTTTGAACTGGGCTGTGTGTGGGAAAGAAAATAGCTATGGGGGCAGTTGACCTACCTTGGGAAGGGTGAGAGTTAAGGTCCTACCTCTGTAGCACCTCAAATTCTCTCCTGATGCCCCAACCCTGCAACTATGCCTGTCTTAGGTTGTACCTTCCCTGAAAAACATTAACTGTCTCTAGCTAACCAGCTATCCTCCAGGGCCAAACAAGGCGATGTGAGACTGTCAAAGTTCTCAGGGCCTCCACACTCAGCCCTTGCATTGGGATTCCCATGCTTGCTGACAGGGCCCCTGCACAAGTTATAAGTTTCAGAAAACCCAGGTTTACCAGCACCTAGAAGGCTTATACAGCTCAGGAGACACAAGCAATCTCTAGTATGGGATGTGCATGCAAGATACTGCCAGAATGTGTTAAAACTATAAAAAGCAAGTGAGAAGGAAAGAAAGCAGACTTAGAGATAAAGCTAGGAAACATAAGGCTTAAATGTTTGCTTTAAGAAAAATGATTTTTTACAAGCATGAATCAAAAAAATTTTGTTAGCCAAACTGATCATAGTGTTTACAAAAGTTAAACAACTAGCTTAATAATATTTATGAAAAACGAATTTAAAGAAGTTTTAACTAAAGTGTTCTTACATCTTCTCCTTGTTGTTCCTTTGTTCTTGATTTTCAGATGTGGGAGAGAAAGATAAGGCAGCAACTAAGGCAATGAATTTTTGTTCAGCATGATGAGCTCAAGAGAGGGCTTGATGAATTAACCTAAGGATTAGCAATTAAACAAAAACATGATTATTTCAATAAGGGATATTACCCAGATTCTTATGTTTAGGCCATGAAACCAATTAGATTAATTTAGCTATTGCAGATTATCATTAAGTGTTTGAAATGTGTTTTGCTGAACATGAAGTTTTATTTAAGATAGTTGATGATCCAGACATAGATGGAGAGCAAACACTTCTTGTACATGGGAGGGAAGAAATCCTTTGTAAGCCATTTTTTTCTTGCCCCCAGGAAAGCTGAGAACTGTTCCAAGGTAAGGGGATGGCACAAATTTTTAACATGTTAGCAGTTGCACTGCACATCTGTCTGGTAAGCAGAGCTCTTTGATTTTTTTTTTTTTTTTTTTTTTTTTTTTTTGCCTTTCCAAAGAGGAGATGCTTCTAATAGATCAAGTTTGGAAAGAATACTATTATCAATATGAGTTTGTGTTAAAAGTTCATCAGAGATATTGGTCATAATTTAATTAACAACATGAGCAATTTGAATTGATTCTGTAATGACGACTGCCTCAGTGTTGGCAGTGTCAGCAATAATGGCTGAAATAATGAAAGTAATAAGTGTACTAATGAATTTATTAGGTTTAATTATTATATTTCAATCTTTTATGATATGTGTACATACATTCACATGCTTAACCCACTGGGGCACACACTGACATACCTGGCACATATTTGGCTAGAGTCCTGGATAGCCACAAGATAAATGCTAATATGTATATTTAATTTAATAAGTTTATATGGATAATTAGAGTGAGAAAAACAATAACATAATCAATTAAAAGATTAAATTAATATTGAATAGAGTTATAGAATGCTAGATAAATAGAGCAGTTTTACATATATACTCACTAACATCTAGCTTTTGGCTGGGAACTTTGTAAATAGCAGCTGATACTAGAGTTTTGTTAGAAAATGTTTGCATAGAATAACTTCTCCTAAGGTGGGACTATAACTGGTTTGACTAGGGATTATCCTTTAGATTGTTTGTGATTAATGAACTTGATACTATAGATGTCAACTTGTGAGCACTGTGTTAATTCCTGTGTAAGTGGCCAGCCTCCTCAGGAAGGAGTACCACACTCCCTGGGTTGTACACTCCAAGTTTTATATACCAGCCCCTGAGAAAGTGGCCAGTTTTCCCATGTAGGAACACAACACTATCTGTAACACACTTCATCTGCTCTTATTTGTTATGAAACAACCCTGATGTGTGTAGAGTTTAGTCCTTATCTATCCTGAAATAAGAAAAGTGCTAACTAACAAGTCATAGGTTTGCTGATTAATATTTGGGGCTACTGTATACAGTAGTGGTGGGACCACTGCATACAGTAGTGGTGTTATTTACCTTGGTGTTACTTACCTTGGTGGACCAAATGCCCTCTGGGACATCAATGTCCTGTAAAAGGATGATTAGGTCTGGACTATGTTTCTTCACCAAGGTGATCCTGGGGGTCATCACCAATTATAATTCTGGTGACAGAATTATAATTACAACTTAGAGAAGAGAATGAAGAAGAGATAATTGAGATGGCTCTAATAAAGGTGAGGTTAGCAGGTTGAGAATTAAACTTTAGCTGATAGTGTAAGTAATACTGAGGTAAGATTTGAGGGCATAAGGTATGAGAGGTTGATGAAAAATATAAAGCGGTAAATTAGACAGAAATGAAATTATTTGATTAATGGGTAGCCAGGCAATGCCCTCTTTAAGGGGGTCTGATGGAGGAATACATTTTCCCTCAGTCCAGTAGTGATATATGTTAGCTGAGGTGAAAAGGATTTGTTCAAGTAAGAAAGAAAGAAGAAGAACATGTAGTACCTGTGTAAAATTTGATGCTATAACAGCCAAATAAGCAAAGAACTTATTTTCATGGGACGGTGGCACTCCAGTGTGAGAGAGCATCTTGGTAGCCTTTTGGATTAATTATTTAAGATTTTCCTAAGTTACTCCCTGACTTTGGATAAAGTTATGGCATGGTTCTGTGTGGGTGTTCCTTTGTTCTTCTATCATCATCTTCTCCATCTGTGGTATTAGGTTGTTGGTTGGATTTCTCCATGCCATGGTGAAGTTACACCCTTTATGCTAGGATACAGAATGGTCCTGTTGGTGATAAAATACAGGCATACCCCCTTCCCCATGTTAGTAAATCTACTGGGCCATGCCACCCTTTCTGGTTATCATCCCCTGTTAAGGGCTTGTAAAGCACCTGAGGTTTCACCATTGACATGGTGCAATGGAAATGCCATTCAGCTGCTGTGAAACCATCAGATCCTCAATTTAAAAAAATTAAAGTATATAGAGCTATTTCTATATTGTCCTTCAGACTGGAGAGTCCTTGGTCCTTATTCCCCCTTTTTTTGTTTAAGAAGAAGATATTTTAGAGTGGAGTGAAAGCATCCTATGATGGCTTGTCCTGTTGGAATGTAAGGTGTTCCTGTAATATGTTTAATCTGCCATTGTTGAAAGAAAAGTGATAGCCATTTAGACTTATATCCTGTTCCTTTATCAGTTTTAATAGTTTTTTGACATCCCATATGATTAAATGCAATTAGCAGGTGAGAGATCACATGATGTGATGGTTCTTCTGTAAATCAGGGGGTCACTATGAAATGAGAGAAGGTATCAGTGGTAACATGGATGTACTTAAACCTGCTGAAAGCAGGATAATGGGTGGCATCTGTTTGCCATATTTGGATTGCATTATGGCCTCGGGGGTTAGTTCCAAATAGACATGGCAATAAAGTATGCTTTTAGCAATCAGGACAAGCACATACAACTTCCCTAGCTTGCTCTGAAGAGAGTTGAAATTGTTTTTGTAGAGCTTTAGCATTTTGATGGAAGAAGCTATGTTATGGCTGGGCTTGCTGAAATGCTAAAGTGAAACTAACCAAGGTATCTGCTCTTTGATTTCCTTCAGTTAAAGGTCCAGGCAATCTGGAATGAGACCTAATGTGAGTGACAAACAGTGAATGCTGTCATACTGAGAACAATTGCTGCAGAGTTAAGAATAAAAAACATAGATTTTCATCAGCTGGGGGTTTAAAGAGAGCCTGTCCAATGTGCTGTAAAGTATAAACTTCATAAGCAGAGTCACAAATGATATTGATGGGTTGCTGATCAAAATGCTGTAGGGCCATAACGGCTGCTGCTAATTCAGCCCCTTGAGTGGATAAATATCCATCAGTGATTCCTGAGTGCCATTTTCCATTTTTATACCAGGTAAAGGCTGACTTACCAGTTTTACCTGAGTCAACAAGAAAAACAGTAATGCAGTTAGAAAGAGGGGTGAGAGAAACATTTTTTTTTCTAGTTTTATGAATGGGGCAAGTATAGGCAGCTTTTGCAATAATTTATCTGTAGGAAGTTGAAAGTTTAATTTACCTGTAAATTCTGCCATTGTTAATTGGATAACAATAGAATTATGATAAGCAAATTCAAACTGTTCAGGAGAAACAGGAAAATGGATTATTACTGGGTCATTTCCAGTTAGCATTTGTACTTAAATGTGTTCTTTCACCAATAGCCATACTATTCCTTCTAAATAGATAGAGAAGGTTTTACGTCCCATATGGTGTAAAAAAAACAAAAAACAAAAACAAAAACGCCATTCTAACACCACTAGATGAGACTCAAACTGGGCAAAAATGCCTGTGTGTGAGTGCTGAGTGTAATGTAAAATAAGCCAGATAGGTTTAGACAGATCCTTGTGTTCTAATTGTTGCAAATTGATTGCTTCATTAACATGTTTTAATGCTTTTATTGCTTCTTTAAATAAAGTTCTAGGGGAATCAAGCCTGGCATTGCCTTTTAAAATGTTAAATAAGTTGGTTAGTTGCCCTGTAGTGATTTCCAGGCTAGGATGCAACCAGTTAATAGCACCAATCATCTTTTGTAAGTTATTCAAGGTTATTTCAGGTTGAATATTTAACTGAATTCTTTGGGGCTGAATGGTTCTTTATGACACCACAAAGCCTAAATAGTGCCAGGGGTCAGTGACTTGTATCTATTAAGGAGCAATGCAAAGTCCAAACTTTGGCAAGAGTTGCTGCATGGCCTTAAAGATTCCTGTCAGCTGTTGATCTGTAGTGGCAACCATAAGAATTTCATTCATATAGTGATAAATATAGACTTAAGGAAACTAGGCACAAATGGGTGCTAAAGCCTCAGCAATGAAATGTTGACAAATAGTAAGACTGTTCATCATGTCCTGAGGTAACACCTTCCACCTTTTAGTGGGCTTTAAATTATAAAGAACAGGTAAAGAAAAGGCAAATCTGATTTTGTCTTTTGAGTCTAATGGGATAGTAAAGAAACAGTCTTTTAAATCCATGACAAAAAGTGACCAATCTCTGGAAAGGATGAAATTGCTGGATTAGGCAACCCATTCTGTAATGAGCCTATAGTTTGCAAAGTTTCATTAATTTATCTTAAATCATGTAACAAGTGCCATTTTTTCTGATCTTTTTGGAATGACAAATATAGGGGTATTCCATGGGCTACTAGAGGGCTCAATATGCCTGAGATTTAATTGTTCTTCCCTTAATAATTGAGACTGTTTCAAAATTTTCCCATTTAGGGGCCACTGTTAAACCCAAACTGGGGTATCAGAATTCCAGGTTATGGGTATGGGGTTAATTTGAACAGTGGTGATCATCAAAAAGGCATCGTTTTCAAAATAAGTTTCCACTGAGTAAGTAAATCTCTTCCACAGTGCTGCTTGTGGTCCTACCATGCCAGTTATATGTTGAAAGGCATGTTGAAGGGGCCAAGAAGTTGGCCATTGACTGTGAGATATTATAGAAACTTCCACACCTGTGTCAATTAAGCCTTTAAAGGGCACACCATTAATATTGATATCTAAAAGTGGTCTCTTGCCTATGATGGATTGAACCCAGTGAATTTGATTTCTCCCAGTGCTTCCAAAACTTTCATTGGAATGTATTACATTACCTGTATTAGGAACCCAATAGGGAAACTCTAGTAGCTGAGCAATAGGGTTTGAGCTGGTATAACTTGATTAGTTCCCGAAGACACCATAATTTTAATTTCTCCTACATAATCTGAGTCTGTAACTCCAGCCAGAATAGTGATGCCCCTGAAACTTATGCTAGATCTGCCCAATTTTAATCCCACTAAACCTCTACAATAGGCCCTTTCACTCTTGAATTGACCAGATTGACTTAATATTGTTCTTTATGTATTAATTCTTCAGTAGTGACAAAGTCCACGCCGGCAAGTACCCTGGTGGCAGAATCAGAAAGCTGTGGGGAAGGAGCTGAGTGGCACTGTTTTGATTGGATATGATTGAACAAAGCCCTCCAAAAGGATTTCAGGGCACCAGAGGGACTACCCTGCTGCCTGTTCCCTAGCAGAGGATTCCCATCTTTATCAAATTTAGTACTACACTTATTTGCCCAATGCTTTCCCTTATGGCATCATGGACAGTCTTCAGTGGGCACGGTGTCTTGTTTGCTTGACTCTTTTGTGAGCCTCCTGTATTATGAGGGCAATCTTTTGCATAATGACCTGGTTCTCCATATACAAAACATTTTCCTGAGGCAGCAAGTCATGGCCAAAGTTTGAGCTTTAAATGTTTCAATGCCTATATTTTGACAAGTTTAAACATAAACTCCCACTGGGGTGTTTTCTTTTCTCAAAGGGGCAATGACACTCTGTTCATTTTCATTGACATTTTCATAAACTAATTGTAAAAGTAATGCTTTAGCAGCATCAGAATTATCAACTTGTGGTATGGCTGTCTGCAATTTATTAATGAAATTAACATATGGCTCTGTAAACCCTTGCCAAATAGCTGCAAAAGATTTCTGTGTGCAAGAGATATTTTTACCATGCGTATTGCACAGCTGAAAAAATTTGTTCAAAACCTTGATAATTATTCAGATTAACTTGTTGTTTTAAATTAAGGTATGGACCTGATCTTGTTACCATATATCATAATTTATTTGCACCCCATTTTGGAGATTATCCATAGCCAGGACAGTGCAACACTCATTGTACTCCATGATCCATACACTGAATTACACAGGGGAGACATTGAAACAGACTAGCTGTTTCCTATCCCATGGTATTGTCATGGAGCTAAGTCCTACATTTCCCAGTGATCCAGTGGTAAAAGGGCTATGTAGTCCATTTTCCTTGATGCTATGATGTAATTCCCTATAGACTACATATGGTAAAGGGTCATAGCATCTTTGATTTTTGTACTACTACTATGGGAAAAGCTGTCATTTCATCCCCATATTTTAAGGACTTTTTCATGCATAACTACATGCTTGACTCTAGAAATGGTGGCAAAGGAGGTGGAGGCAGTTCCTCTGAGATATCTAGGCCTCCCCCAACCACTGTAATATGTGATAGCAGTGGGAGTGGTTATGGGGTTGGAATAGGATCTGGCAGCACAGAAAGAGTAGCCACATCTGTTTCCTTTTTTTGCTGGTGGAATATATAGCGGAGTTAATGCTGCACGAACAATGTTCCAAGTTATAATAGCACTAAAAGTTATTTTTTAACCTTGTTCAAACTTACATTTCAAATTTTGACCTAATTGTTCCCATAATTCTAAACCTAAGCTTCCATTTTTAGTGAACCAAGGACAATACTTTTGAACTGTTCATAACAGGGAGCGCAGTTGACCTTTTAAGACTGTGCAATCTGCTGCTTCTAAGAGTTGTTGTATTGTTTTTACAAAAGTATACTGTTCTTTGGAAATTCTCCATCCCATGATGATTTATAAACTACTCACAATACTAGACATGTTGACAACTACCCCCAGTGAACATTGCTGTTCCCTTACCTTGGGGAGATTCATTTCAGTTTTTGTCCAGATGAGTATAACCACTCCTTAACATGCAGATCCACACCGCTGATCTGGATCACATCAGGGTCACCAATTGCTATGGGAATGAAATGCAAACACTGTGAAACTTAGTATTCTTTGAGGTGAGGCCCCATTTATTGGACAGCCTCCACATATATATAGTCAGCTATATCAGGAGGCATGCACAAGCAATTGCTGTATGTGAAAGCACTCAGAAAGTTTCATTCGCAGGGATAATGGAGAGGCAGAAATCTCTAATTAAGTAAGAGTGTAAAGTAAGAAAGTCCTCGTTGTTTTCAGTAGGAACTGATAAAAGCAGCTTTTTTCCCATGCAGCAGTAATTTGATTGCACAACAAAGCGGTTTAAACTATTTCAAGGATAATTTAACCAAAGTGTTCCAACACTGTATTCATTGGGATTTTTTCTCTGGCCTAGCATGTGGTCTATCTTAGAGTATGATCCATATGCACTAGAGAAGAATGTATTTCCCACTGTATTTGAATGTACTGTTCTGTATATGTCCATTAGATCCAGATTCTTTAATGTATTAATCCAAGTCTTTGTTTCTTTACTGATTCTTCATAGAGATGTTCTGTCTAATGGTGATAATGGTGTATTAAAGAGCCCCACTATAATTGTAAAGGCATATATTTATCCACTTAGTTTTTCCAGTGTTTGACTCATGTATTTTGAGGTGCCCCTATTAGATACATAAATGTTTATGGTTGTTCTTCCTTGAAAGATTAAAACTTTCACTAACATATAGTGTCCATCTCTGTCCCTTACAATAGTTTTGCATTTAAAGTTTATTTTGTCCTATATTAGTATAGCTACTCCCACCCTTTTAAAAATCATTGTTCACTTGTAAGATTGTTTTCCAGCCATTCACTTTCAGTCTCCTTGAATCCCTGCATCTAAGGTGGGTTTCTTGTAGACAACATATAGATGGGTCACATTTCCTTATCCATTCTGCCAATCTGTGTCTTTTGACTGTTGAGTTTAATCTATCAGCATCCATTGTTATTACTCTCAAGGAATTACTTACATTAGTCATATTTTCTTTTGTTTTATGCATGTCATATGTTGTTTTTATTTCTCTTTTTGTCTTTTTAGTTGTTTTTACAGTCTCCTCCAACTCTCTCTGTCCTGTTTTGTTTTCTTCCTTTCAACCTGCATAACTCCTTTTAGAATTTCTTGAAGGGCAGGTTTCTTATTGACATACTCTCTTAATTTCTGTTTATCTCTGAATATTTTGAACTCTCCATTGCTTTTGAATGCCAACTTTGTTGGATAGAAAATTAGTGGCTGTAAGTTTTCTTCTTTTAGTACCTTGACTATGTCAAACCACTGCCTTCTTGCTTCCATGGTTTCAGATTAGAAATCATCACTTACTCTTATTGAGCTTCTCTTGTATGTAATGGCTCTCTTTTAACTTGTTGCTTTCAGTATTTTCTCTTTGTCTTTATCATTGGACAGTTTGACCAGTATATTTCATGGAGTAGGCCTGTTTATACTTATTTTCTTTGGGGTGCATTGCACTTCCTGGACATGTACATCCCTCTCCCTCAATAGGTTTGGGAAATTTTCAGCCATTATTTCTACCAACACTCCTTCTCTCCCCTTTCACTTCTTTTCTCCCTCTGGAATGCATGTAATGCACATGTTTATGCATTTTTTTGTTGTCATTCAAATCCCTAATTCCCTGCTTGCATTTTTCTTTTTATCTATCTGTTCTTCTATCTGTTTGATTTCAGATCTACTGTCTTCCATATCACTAAATATTTATATGTTTTTAAAACTATTATTATTATTTCATTTTATTATATTATTATTTTTTATTTACTTGGTGTCATCTTTAGAGAGGTTTTGGATCACAGAAGGGTCACAACTGTGGCAAGGGAGGTACATTGTTGCAGGGTGTTAGTGATGGGTGTTTGCATGGGAAAGAGTTCATCTGAGGCATACCTCTAAGGCATATTCATGTGTACAATTGTTCATTGTGTATTGTCACACAGGTGGAGATCCACACAAAAAACAAAAGAATATTGAATTCCCACACTGGGCAGTTCTGACACATTCTCTAAAGGGACAGAAATTGTGGGAACACTCTGATCTTCACATCTAAGAAATAGTTTGGTGGAATGTTTACCCACACAGAGAATACTCCACTATTTGTTCCTGCCATTAGCAGTCTTGCTTGCTATGTTAATCAGTTATCTTAGACCTTTGCTGTCACCTTATCCCCTACCTAATTAATAATTGTCTCTCTAATTGTGCTATGCCTTTATTCAATCTGGAATTCTTGTGAAGTTATTTATGACCCTCACATGCAGTAGGCCTACCTGAGCCCCTGTATGCACACCCTGATCTTTGGTTATGTGAAAAAGAGAATAAAAACTGTTTTGGGAATCAGCTTGAGAACACAGCTTCTTCAGCTCTTCTCCCCCTGACATCTCCCAACCTCCATGTTCAAAGTAATTTCATTGTGCCATCAAATGCTCTACTGGACAGACCCCACAAGACTTTGAAGGATGGATTCCTGCAAGTGGTGACCCCAACGTGATTCAGACCATTGGTGCAATTGGCACCTCAAAGGGATGATATTTATCCAGATAATTCATCATCCCAAAGGGAAGGGAACAGCAAAGCCGACTTGGGACATTTGCTTACATGCTAAGAATTCAGACAGAGTTATTATCTATTTCATCATGGGTTCAGGACTCTAGAAAGAGCAAAAAAAATCATTCAGCAATTACTAAAGCAGCTAACTCTATAGTAAAAGAATCTCATCTATTTGCTTTATTAAACTTAATCCAAAATTTCTGCTTATGGTGTCCCAACAGAGGAAAATTAGACTTGAAATTATGAGAGCAGGTAGGAAAAAATCTAAAAAGAAAATGTGAACAGGGAGAGAAAATTCCTGCATCTGCTCTTATAACCTAGAGCCTAGTAAAAACAGGTTTATGCCCACATTACATTTCCCAGCCTAATGCTCCTCCAGAGGAGTCCCCACCCTAAAGTCCGTTAGCTTTAGACAAAGAGGAAGCCCCACTTCCTCCTCCCCACCTACCTCTTTCCCCAGCTTCTCTTTAAAAATCCACAATTCCTAATGAAGAAGAAACTTTAGTACTGCTTTCTCCTCCTCCACCCTCAGTCTTCTTTGAAACTCAGACACCTTGCCCTGCTATGAAAAAAAATGCTTAAAAGAAGCCCTGGAGACTGGAGAATGTCACACTTTACCAGTAACCATCCAAAATGGACAGCCACAGTATGAAACACTTTCCTATACAGTCTTTAAAGACTTAAGGATAAGTATTAATGAAAATGAACTTCACAGTTCCTTTACCAAGGGGATTTCAGACTCCATTGCTAATGGCTATCAATTTTGTCCCTAGAATTGGAAAATTCTTGTAAAAATTATTGTTGCCACAACCCAATTTAGTGTTTGGCAACTAAAATATCAAGAAGACTGCACTCAACAGGTAAGTGTTGAACAAAGCCCTTATCAATGAAACCATGCTTGTAAGAAAACATTCTTCCAAAGAATTAACTAAGATAAAAAAAAAAATTACCAGCAGCCAAACTTCAAACCTCCTATTGTCTATATGATAATGTGGATGTGGGTTGGTGGGGGCTGATAAAATTAAACCTCTGGAAGAGTAAGAAAAGCATGGCAACACAATCTCCAGAAAAATTTTTAAAAGCAGTAAAATCAAAGATGTATGTTTGTAATGATGTATTGTAACTCATTTTGTGTTTCTCTGTTTGTTCAGTGTCAGTGTATATTTTGATACCTCCAGATAGTAATATTAAATTGTTAAATGAAAATTATTAAAAGAGCTTTACTCAAATCTCCAATAATTAAATAAGTGCTTATATTAATAAATAAATATGGATAATAATTTAAAATAATAAAAATAGTTATAACAAAATTGAATCATTATTTTGACAAATTTGTTTAGTGTTGATGGTAATTGTATGTTGTAAAAGGTTTTCTTGGAAATAGTTTCAAAAATCATTTTGGTAAATATGTATAGAAGTTATATAGAATGTGTTTTTATTATTAAAGAAAAAGAAAATAATTTTGTCTTAAGATATATTGACTGGTTATTTAAAAAGGTAAAATGTGGGGCAAAATCTGAATGAGTACAGAAGGTGCATCAAAAAAGAATTTTTGAGGTCAAAGATAAGTAGGATTGATGGGTTTATCTATAAAGTTCAAAAGATTTGTTTTTCTTAAAGTTTGTTAAAACATTGGTCTGTTTTAGTAGAAGTTTATAAAGAGTTTTTCTCCTGACTAATCACTACACACACACACACACACAGAAAAGGCTCTGTTTTATCAAAATAACTTCTTGTACTTTAATCTTATTGTTTCCTTGGAGAAGCAAGTCTTATCACATTTTTTTTGAATTTATATAAATTTATTATGATAATGAACCACGTTAAGGAAATCAAGTAAATTGGAAAAGGTTACTATATGAACACCTAGCAAAGCAGGCTAGAAACACTTCTTCAAATAACCCCTCATATCACTGTTTGAGAAATATCCTTAGATGGATATGCTTTCTGTGTAATGACCCAAACTGCTTTCTCAATGTCAAATCCTGAAAAGTAGCCTTTTTATTCCAAACTATTACAAAAGATTTCTTCTTGCACCTTGAAAATAGTAAAGTAATAAAATAATTGAATTTATTTAATATGCTAGAGTCTATATAGAAAGTATTTGAAATTGCTCTAAAATTAGAAGGTATTCTTTAACCCTCTGTTAATTTAAGTTACATGAACAAAACATTCATATAAATACTTAAAAAGTGTATAAAATTCCTAAAAATTTAACAATGTTTATGTGTCACAGAAACTATCTCTCCACCTAAAAATCAAAAGGCAGATGCTTTAACTCATGTTCATCTAATTTACCCCACCTTTGCTAAAGAAGCAGCTCTATAGCTACAAAAAGAGAGCAGCCATTAGAGACTGCCAGGGGTAGTGCATAACAGTAAATTATGGTAAATTAAATAACACCACTGCAGTATGCAACAGTCCCAATGTTACTAGTTTGTTGTAAAAGATTAATGTCCAGTTATGTCACTATGGCTTTGTTTTGGAACTTGGTAAGGCTTTCTTTAGTATCTCCTTAGGCAAGTCAAGCCAGCCCACATTCTCCTTTTGTTAAAAAAAAAAAGCCAACAATATACCGACTTTAAATTCGTCACTGTGAGTCACAACCCCAGTTCCAATTAAAATGCTAAGAGCAGAACCAATGCAAGTATTAAGATTACAAATTAATGTACTGCCCCACAACCGAAATATAAAAATAATAATCATAATTCGTTGTTGCCTATGGCTCAAACTATACAACATAAAGAAAAAAGAGTCATTTTAATCATGATACTAGCCTATATAACCTTACTGGTTAGGAATCTTAACCTATAAGAAATAAACATTTATGTCTACTAGTTAAAAGTCTTATTATTTGTTATTATATGATCTACTATGACCATGAATTATATATAATTATGTATAAAATGTATAAAATGCTTAAATACTAATCAAAACTTTAATAATGCAATACATTATGTACTAAAGTAATTTGATAACTTGTAAGTTACACATATATTTTTGTATGTTTTTTTATGAATAATATATTATTAAATATATATGTAAATCTCTTCTTTTGAGTTTAAACAATCATAAAACCAAATGTATTAAGAAAAAAATTAGTATGTATTACTCTCACCTAACAGTGAAACATCATGCAAGAAACTTTGTTAATCAGCAAACTAATGCCCTGCTAGTCAGCACTTTTCATATTTTAGGAAGAATAATGAGAACTAAAACAGTGAGAACATCAGGGGTGTTTTATAACAAATAAAAACAGATAAAGTACAATACAGAAAGAGTTGTCTTCCTTCCTGAAGAGGCTGGCCACTTCCTCAGGAATTAACACAATGCTCACAAGATAATATCTATAGTATCAAGTTCATTAATCATGAACACAGTAAAAGAGATAGTCCCTGGGAAGCGGCTGTGGCTCAATCAGTAGGGCTCCTGTTTACCATATGGGAGGCCCCGGGTTCAGTTCCCGGGGCCTCCTGGTGAAGGCAAGCCCACCCACATGGCGTGGTTAGCTGACCCAGCGAGACAAGAAGCAAGGGGGGGACAAATGAATAAATAAATAAAATCTTAAAAAAAAAAAAAGATAGTCCCTAGTCAAACCAATTAAAGTCTTACTGTAGAATAAGATGCTGTATGCAAGTGTTTTCAATCAAAACTCTAGTATCAAGTGCTAATTAAAAACTTCCCAGGCAAAAGCTAAATGGTAGTAAGTTTATATGTAAAACTGCTCTCTTTGTCTATCATTCTATTACTCTGTTCAATATTAGTATTAGTAGAATGGCTCTACTAATGTCAAACAAAACAAACTTAAGTCAAAATCTGTTAGAAGAGACAATGAAGAACACTATATATTAATACTTACTCCAATAGAAAAAAAATCCCATACCACCCAATTTTTGACATTTAGCATTGATGCTGTACATTCTTGGCCATTGATGCAAGAATATTACAATATTGCTATCGACTATAGGCATTATTATATTAATTATATTTCACCATGTATCACCATATTCTTAACCCCTTTTAATAATGACATACATTTGTTCTATTCCATGGAAGAATAGTCTTGTATTTGTACTATTAACTACAATCCTCATCCACACCTAAGTTCACTATGTTGTACAGACCCTAGATTATTCTCTAGCTTTCTGTCAATTGAAATATGACATCCACAGATTGCCCCTTTTAGCCACAATCAAATTTGAAATCAGCAGTGGTAAATATAGTAACTATGATGTGTTACAAACAACTCTATCCATTTCCACACATTTAAATCAACCTAATTTAAGATTCCATATACATTAGGTATCAATACCCCTTCTCAGTCCTCATCTTATCTCCTAGTAACCTATATTCTAGATTGTAGCTCCAGGTTTTTACTCAACATATTTAGGTGATATGAGTAGAGCATATGATATTTGTCTACTGTGTCTGGCTTCTTTAATTAAACATAATGTCCTCAAGACTCATCCATGTTGTCATATGGGTCCCAACTTCATTTCTTCTTACTGCAGCATAGTATTCCATCGTATGAATATACAACATTTTCCTTATCCATTCATAGGTTGATGGATATATTGGTTGCTTCCATCTTTTGGCAATTGTGAATAATAACAAAAGGAACATTGGGATGCAAATGACAGTCACATCTATGTTTTCAATTCTTCCAAATACATTCCTAGTAAAAGAAATGCTATATCATACAGTAGTTCTTTATTTAGATTCCTGAGGTAATGCCAAACTATCTTCCACAGAGGTTGCACTGTTCTAATTTCCCACCAATTGAGGAGTGTCAATATTTCTCCAAAGCCTCTCCAGCACAGTTTGTTTTCAGTTTTTTCTTAATGGCCAATAAGATGTGTAATGATATCTCACTGTTTTGATTTCCATTTTCTTCATAACTAGTGATATTTAACATCATTTCATGTGCTTTTTTGGCCATTTGTATTAACTCTGGGAAAATGTCAGGTCTTCTGCTTTTAAGAATAATTATTGAAGTATATCATTCATACATGAACATACATAAACAATAAATGTATAGTAAAAGTTGTGTACTAACAAAACAGACATGCATGCCATCATAGAGGGATCCCATACATCAATGGACCATAAACATCTCACATTGTTGTGAAATATTTGTAACAAATTATGAAAGAATATCATCAAAATTTTACTACTAACTATACTCTATAACTTATATTTGGTGTATTTCCTCCAAAACCAGCCTATTATTATTTTTAAGTATATTTTTATTATAGAAGTTCTGAAATTACAAATGCACTCATGCTTATGTGTAGAATTCCTATACAACACCCCTTCATGAACATACCACACTGTGGAGGAAGATTTGTTAGAAATTATGAGATAATATCATTAGACTATTACCAACAACCATGATCTATAGCATATCTTTGGCACACTTTTTCCATACTCCTTCCTTATCAAAACGGTACATCTTGGGCATAGATGTATGAATATTATAGTATTGCTGTTAATCGTAGTCCATAGATCATATCAATTGTATTTTTACCATACTTCTCCACATTCCAACCACCCTACAATAATGATGTAACTCTGTTCTAGTTCATAGAAAGACACTCTTGTATCTGTACCGTCAACCACAATTCTCATCCATCTCTGGGTTCCCTGTGTTATTCAGTCCCTAGATTATTTTCTAGCTTTCTTTTGAATGACATTTACATTCCTAGTCTACACTTTCCAGCCACATTCCCATTTTTTAACCAGATGCTATGCCTTATAATATTACCATCAACTCTATATATTAATATTTCCACACTTTTACAGTAAAGTTAATTAAAACTTCTACACATATTAAGCATCAGTAGCCTTCTCAGCCCTCCTCTTAACTCTTAATAAACTATACTTTAGGTTTTAACTCCATGTGTTTATTCTTTGTATTTATTTCATATTAATTAGACCATGCAATATTTATCCTTTTGTGTCTAGCTTATCACATGGTATCATAATATCTCATAATTATCAAAACACATTTTCAAGATTCACCCATGTTAACACATGTGTCCCAATTTCATTTCTTCTTACTGCAACACAGTAATACATTATATGTATGTTCCACATTTTCTTAAACCTTGGTTGATGGGCATGTAGGTTCTTTCCATCTTTTGGCTATTGTGATTAATGTTGCTTTGAAAATCGGTGTGCATATGACTGTTCATATCACAGTTTTCAGTTCTTATGGATGTATTCCTAGTAGAAGAATTTCTGGATCATATCATGGTTCTATATTTAGTTTCCTAAGGAATTGTCAAGATGTCTTCCATGGAAGCTGCACCATTGTACAATCCCATCAGCAGTGAAAGAGTGTTCTTACTTCTCCACATCCTCTCCCACTCAGAGGGTTTTGTTTTACTTTTTCCTTTATTTAAATAATGGCCATTCTATGAGGTGTGAGAGGGGATCTCATTGTCTTTTTATTAGCATTTCCCTAATAGCTAGTGATATGGAATATTTTTTCATATGCTTTTTGGCTATTTGTATTTTCTCTTTGAAGAACTATTTAAATATTTTGCTCATTTCTTAAATGGATTGCTTGCTCTTTCATTGTTGAGTTGTAAAATCTCTTGACATTGAATTGAAATCAAACCCTTACTGGATATCTGGTTGCCAAATATTCCTCCCAATGAGTGGGCCCCTTTTTCACCTTCTTTATGAAGTCCTTTGAATCACAAAGATGTTTAAGTTTGAGGAGGCACCATTTATCCATGTTTTCTTTTGTGGCTTGTTCTAGCAATTTGGCAGTTCGATGTAGTTATGAATTCCAAAAATAGATACAGGATTATCTTTGAAAACTGGTCTGTTCATCTGGGCATGATGAATTTATGATGTGGGCTTTAATTGGGCCACATCAGTTAGGGTGTTGAGCTCCACACATTGGTGGGTGCAGAATCAAAGATAAAAGACATGGAAAAGGACAGAGTTGGAGGTTTAAAGATGGAATCCTGTTGCTGAATTTTAAGGCTGGAGCCTGGGGAAATAAGCACACAGAGGAGCTTGGTTTTGAGGAAGGAGAGAAGGCCCCTGGAAAAGAGATATCCTGTTCACCTGACAGTACATACCTGGCCCCATGGAGAGAGGAAAAGCCTAGAGAGCCTCATAGTCTACATCTAACCTTGTGAGGTTAACAGAGGAGCTGAGCCCAGAGAGAAATGGAGCCTCTGGAAGAGAGGAAACCAAGAACCTGAACCCTCATAG
The DNA here is from genome assembly GCA_026826555.1 of Tolypeutes matacus. Taxonomy (NCBI): domain Eukaryota; kingdom Metazoa; phylum Chordata; class Mammalia; order Cingulata; family Chlamyphoridae; genus Tolypeutes; species Tolypeutes matacus. The sequence goes on along the minus strand of JAKSZT010014497.1, from coordinate 1,213,182 downwards.
ACATTGGCAACCATCTTGCTCCAACATGTGGCCATAGACTTTGGTGAAGGAAGTAACTTATGCTTTATGGACTAGTAACCACAAGCTTCTACCCTAAATAAATATGCTTTATAAACACTAACTGTTTTCTGGTATTTTGCATTAGCACCTCCTTGGCTGACTAATATAGAATTTGGTACTAGGATTAGAGTAGTGTTTTTGCAATTATCAAAATGTTGGAACGGTTTTATAAATGGGTAAGAAGTACTTTTTGAAGGAATTGTGAAATGCTTGATGGAAAAGGCCTAGATCACTTTGAAGAGACTGTTGAGAGTAATATGGATGCTAAGGAGACTTTTTATGATGCCTTAGAAGTAAATGATGAAACTATAATGGGAAACTGGAAGAAAGGTGATCCATGTTTTAAAGTAGCAGAGAACATAGCAAGATTAACTTCTGGTGTTTTATGGAAGGCAGAATTTGAAAATTGCAAGCCTGGGAATTTAGATGAAGAACTTTCTAAGATAAACTCAGGGAACTCAGCTTGGCTTCTCCTTCCAGCTTATAGCAAAATTATAGATGAATGGGATAAGTTCATGACTGAATTATTGGGCTGAAAGAAAACAGAAACTAATTCTGGAAATTCCAAGCCTCTGGAAATCAAGTTCCCAGATGATTGTGCCCCATTTGAACACTTAAATAAACTTGGAGCTTGTAAATCAGGATTGAAGATGCAGTTATCTCAGAAAGACTTGTGGAAAGTCTTACTGTCTGATGACATGGACACCTGCTTTTTGCATGCAAAACCAACAAAGTTTTTTTTTTCTTTTTAATTTATTTATTTTTTATTGTGGGTAAAAATCTAAATTTTCACAATACATACCAATATTTGTAAAATGATATATAAATATATATGCATATATGTGCATTTGCTTACAAAAATGTTATATATATATATATATATTAAGAGGTGCTTAGATTACCCAAAATATTACATGGAACCCACTGGGATTCCCATGTTGCCCACCTCTGACACCTCCCACCACATCGCACACAAACATCGCCCACAAGTGTGGCCAACCACCCTCAATGGACTTACACATCCTGGGGCCTTGCCACCAACCATAGACCACAGTTCACATCGTAGACCACACTCTCTCCCACAAAGTTCTGAGTGGTGTGTGCTGATTTTAAATGGCCTACATCTCTTGCCACAACGGTACTCAGGACAACCTCCAAATCCCAAAGAAGGCCCTGTATTTCAACTGCTCATCCCCTCCCTGCCCCAAAAGTGTCAAGTGGCCACTGGCTCCACCTCACTGTTATAATTTCTTCCAATGCTAGAATCACCATAAGTATACAACAGAATACCATCAAGTCCACTCTAGTCCATAGTTCTTCCCCCAATCCTGAGGGGACTGGGATGGTGATATCCGCTCCACCTCCAAGTGAGAGAGGGCTTATATCCCATGTATATGGTGGGTGGGATGATCCTGCCTGCAGATGCAGGCCCTCTCCATTCCCTAGGATGGTTGATGCCCATCAGTCTCCTTGCCAGGTGACTTGGATGAGTCCATTGAGCTGTAGGGTAGGAGTTGCAGCTCCACTGAGATTCCACGCACACCTGGCACATAGGTAGGCCAGAGCCTCCAGTCTCTGGAAGTATGCCTAAAAACTCCAGCATCACATATAGGTTTGAATAGAAGGGACTGATGAACAATGTGCAGGGAGGACTTATTTTAGTCCAATTCTGTCACTCTCAGGAGCACAGATTCCAAAATAGAGCCCACTGATAAGCCATCAATCCCTGGGGCTATCCCTCCTTATATAGAACCTGTGTGTCCCTGTAGGTCCCATGTAATATTTTAGGTACTCTAAGCACTTCTTAAAATATATTTATATATATATAAATAACATTTGTAAGCAAATGCACATATATGCATATATATTTATATATCATTTTACAAATATTGGTATATATTGTGAAAATTTTGATTTTTACCCACAATAAAAAATAAATTATTTAAATATATATATATTATATATATATATAATATATATATATAATCCCATATATATATATGGGATTCCCTAAACCTCACATTCCCCTCACATTTTCCCTATTTATAATATCTTTCATCTGTGTGGCACATTTGGTACAGTTGAACAAATATTGAAGCATTGCTGTAACAATGACCTATAATTAGATTTTGATATAAACTTTGTACTGCACACTTTTACAGGTTTTGACAAAATATATAATGTTTTTTGTCCATCATTGCAATATCATGCAGTACAATTCCAATGACCCCAAAATGCCCTATATTACACCTGTTCCTTCCTCTACTTCCTCTCAGAAACTCTAGTTACCATAATCTTTATATCAGTATTACCTGTTCTTCCATTACTAGAATAATAATAAGCCCATTTTGATCCATAAATGCATGGATCTACTTGTTTGTTCATTCCTCAATTTGCAGAATTTGGGATGGTGATGCCCACTCTGCTACTGATTGAGAGTTCTCTTAGATCCCATGAGATAGATGGATGGAAATTTCTTACTTACAGACATAAATACTTTCTGTTTTTAGGGTTAGGCATTGTCTATCACCACGCTTTTCTTAGTTATCTTGGGAAAGTCCAATGAACTGGAATGTAAGTGTTAGCTGTAAATCTGATGAGATCCAGACCTAAACAGGCATATGAACTGAATGATGATTTAAGTCTCTGGGACATATATTGAACAGGAGTAGTGAAAAAACTGAGGAAGGACTCTGGAAAAAATCCATTTACAATAATTACAAAAAGTATCAAACATTTAGGAATAATCTGAATCAAGGTTGTATAGGACCTGTGTTCAGAAATTTACAATAGATTGCTAAAAGAAATAAAAAGTGGCTTAAATAAATGGAAAGACATTCCATGTTCATGGATTGGAAGACTAAATATCATTAAGATACAATTTAGAAAAAATATTCGGCAACCATATATCTGATAGGAGCCTAATATCCTGCATATATAAAGAAATCCTACACCTCAAAAATAAAAGGACAAACAACCCATTTAAGAAATGGGCAAGTGACCTGAAAAGACACTTCTCCAAGGAAGAAATACAAATGGCTAAAAAGCACATGAAAAAATGCTCAACATCACTTGCTATCAGGGAAATGCAAATCAAAACTACAATGAGATACCATCTTACACCCATCAGAATGGCAGCTATTAAAAAAACAGGAGACACTAAATGTTGGAGAGGATGTGGAGGAATAGGAACCGTCATCCACTGCTGGTGGGACTGCAGTATGGTCCAGCCACTGTGGAGGATAGTTTGGCGGTTCCTCAGAAAACTAGCAATAGATCTTTCGTATGATCCAGCAATTCCACTGCTGGGTATATACCCAGAAGAACTGAAAACAAAAATACAAACAGATATATGCACACCACTGTTCATAGCGGCATTGTTCACCATTGCCAAAAGTTGGAATCAGCCCCGGTGCCCATCAACAGACGAATGGATAAGCAAAATGTGGTACATACATACAATGGGATATTACTCAGCTGTAAGAAGGAACAAAGTGCTAACATATGGAATAACGTGGATGAATCTTGAAGACCTTATGTTGAGTGAAGCAAGCCAGGCACTGAAGGATGAACAGTATATGACCTCACTGACCTGAACTGAGGAAAGTGAGCAGTCTCTGAGAACCATTGTCTAAAAGATAGGTTAACAAAGGAGAGTAAGAAAAGAGCAGGCTTTGAGCCATCACCCATATGGACATAATCTATGGTAAAGGGATAGAGTGTGGTTGCATTTTGGGGGATGGGGCAGATGAGTGGTGGTGTTCCTGGGTTTGGTGGTGCAGCACTGGGGGGTTGGTGGATTAGGAAGGGCCCGTTCAAATCCCCAGGACATGTAACTGTGAATCTTGACATTCCATGGGTTGGGAGAGGGGGTTATCATGGGCCCTGGGGGGCTGGGGGGAAGGGAACAGTCAAGATCTAATGGGTTGTTTGGTGGTCATGGGGAAGGTTTTTCATTACCTTTCAGTATTGGACACAGGACATGGTAAATATCATCAAAATTATTAAACTGTATCATCTAAATTGTAAACTATACTGTAAATCACTGACAATGTTTTTTTTTTTGCTATATTTTGCTATCTGTATAACAGTTATAACAATGCTAACAACCAAAAAAAAAGGGTGAGGGAGTTAATATGGGATGGGGAAGGGGGGGTGGTTTGGTATCTGGGAGTCTCCAGCACTCCCTGTGTGACTTTGCTGTGACCTAAAACTTCTTTGAAAATTAAATGAAAAATTGGGAGACAATAGGGATTGAGAGGAGGAAGCTGTCATGGCACACCAGAGCTCCGATAACACAGTGATAAAGGGAAGGAAAAAAGGGAAGGAAGAAAAGAGAAAGGAAAAAAAATGAATATATATATATATATATTTTAAAGGCATTTCCTTTGCTTTTTTGCCCATTTTTTGAATGTCCCAATCCACTAATTATATTTTATTTTGTTTTGTTCTTTGTTTGATTATTTGTGTTTTTTTCCTTCTCTTTTTATTTTTCCCTGATTTTCCTTATGTTTGTCTCTTTGCATGTAAGCTTATCACACTTGTTTCTTTTTCCTCGTAAGTGTATTTGATTATTTTATGGACTAAATGTTCATGGAGGATTTGGATCACAGAAGGGTTACAATGGGTACTGTGGGGGATTATTGGGGGGGTGTCTGGGGGGGGTTCGTGGGGATTGGTTCATTCGAATATACATGAAAGATATACAAAATCATTCAAAGGATCGGGGGAAGGGGCATGGTCATGATGGGTGGATAATCACACAATAAATGAGGGAATCTGAATTCCTAGTCTGGAGAGCTCTGCCACAATCTCCAAGGGAGCAGCAATAGTCCTCTGAGTGTAGGGACAGTGCCTGCAAAATAGGATGACCCACTGATGTATTATTTTTTTTGATGACTACCCTTCTGAGTCTTTGCTCTTGTAAATGAGACTTAGCCTGCAGTTGTGGGGTGCCTAAGGGTTGCCACCTGAGAGCCTCCTTCTTGCTCAAATGTGGCCTTCATCTAAGCCAAACTCAGCATATGATTGCATTACCTTCCCCCCAACGTGGGACATGACTCATGGGGAGGAGCCTCCCTGGCAACGAGGGATTAATACCAAGTGCCAACTGGCAGCACAACTGGAGAATGACCTTGAATAAAAGGGTAAATGGTAAAGACAAATGAGTTCAAGTGGCTAAGAGACTTCAAAGAGAGTTGGGAGGTCATCCCAGAGATAACTCTTATGCACACCTCAGTAGGAGCTCATAGAACATCTAAGTGTCTATCACCCCACTCAGAGGGGTTCCTGAGAGCTCCAGAGACACCCTGGTCCTATATAAGGGAGGATAGCCCCAGAGACTGATGCCTTATCAGTGGGTTCTATTTTGGAATCTGTGCTCCTGAGAGTGACAGAATTAGACTCAAATAAGTCCTCCCTGCACATGGTTCACCAGTCCCTTCTATTCAAACCTATATGTGATGCTGGAGTTTTTAGGTATACTTCCAGAAACTGGAGCCTCCCGCCTACCTATGTGCCAGATGTTCATGAAATCTAGGTGGAGCTGCAACTCCAACCCTACAGCTCAATGGACTCATCCAAGTCACCTGGTGAGGAGACAACGATGGGCAATGGCCATCCCAGGGAATGGAGAGGGCCTGCATCTGCAGGCAGGAACATCCTACCCACCATATCCATGGGATATAAGCTCTCTCTCACTTGGAGTTGGAGTGGACATCACCGTCCCAGTCCCCTCAGGATTGGGGGAAGATCTATGGACTAGAGTGGACTTGATGGTATTCTATTTTTCACATATGGTGATTCTAGCAATGGAAGAAATTATAACAATGAGATTGAGCCAGTGGCCTCTTGACACTTTTGGGGTAGGTAGGGGATGAGCAGTTGAAATAGAGTGGCTTCTTTGGGAGTTGGAGGTTGTCCTGAGTACTGTTGTGGCAACGAATGTAGGCCATTTTAAATCAGCACACACCCCTCAGAACTGAGTGGGAGAGAGTGTGGTCTACAGTGTGAACTGTGGTCCATGGTTGGTGGCAAGGCTCCAGGATGTGTAGGTTCATTGAGGGTGGTAGGCCACACTTGTGGGAGATGTTTGTGTGGGATGTGGTGGGAGGTGTAGGAGGTGGGCAACATGGGAATCCCAGTGGGTTCCGTGTAATATTTTGGGTAATCTATGCACCTCTTAAAATGTATGTATATATATATATATATAACATTTTTGTAAGCAAATACACATATATGCATATATATTTATACATCATTTTGCAAATGTTTGTATGTATTGCGAGAATTTTGATTTTTACCCACAATAAAAATAAATTTAAAAAAAAGATATCATTTATATCCAAATTGATTAATAGATTCAATTCAATCCAAAAAAAAATTCTGACAGCTTTTTATGAATAAATGGAAAATCAAATTTTCAAATATATTTGGAAGAATAAGGGCTGTGACTAGCCAGAAACATCTAAGTAAAGAACAATGAATTTGGCGGGCTCTCATTTCCTGACATTAAATCATATAACCCAGCTTCAGGATAAAGACAGCACAGTACTGGCCTAAAGATAGACAGATAGAACAATGGAACCAAATTGAGAGTTCAGAAAGACAACTTTACATCTATCCTGGAGATATATTCAATGGCACTTGAGAATAATGTACAGCCTGCCACTTGGGGGTGAAATATTCTATATATGTCTATTGGGTCTAGTTCATTTATCCTATTATTCAAGCTGTTTTCTTGTTTATCCTTTGTCCAAATGCTGTATCCAATGATGAGAGTGGTGTATTGAAGTCTCCAACAATTATTGTATAAAAATCTCTTTCTACCTTCATTTATGCCTTCATGTATTTGGGGGTCACTTGTTAGGAGAATAGATATTTTAAATTTTCATTTCTTCCTGGTTGATTTCTCCTTTTATTAATATATAATTTCCTTTATTTCTCTAATAACAGCTTTGCTTTTTAGTCTCTTTTATCCAATATAAGTATAGCTTGTACGCCATTTTTTTTTTCTGCATGTGAGGAATACATTCTTCCAGTCCTTCAATTTCAACATATTTGTTTCCTTGTGCTTAACATGAGCATCTTGTAGACTGCATATGAATGGTCCATATTTTCTTATCCATTTTTGATTGGAGAGTTTAATCTATTAACATTTGATGTTATTGCTGTAAAGTCACGAATGACTTCATCCATTTTGAACTTTGGATTTTATCTATCATAACATTTTCACCATTGTTTTACACGTATAGTTACTTTTACTGACAATCTCCATTTCTAGACTCTCATCCAAGCCTCTCCTTCCTGTCTTTTCTTTTAGGCTGCAGCACTCCCTTTAGTATTTTTTGCAATGATGTTATATTAGAGGCAAACTTTCTGAAGTTCTGTTAATCTGTGAATATTCTGAACTAACCCTCATTTTTGAAAGACACTCTTGCCACTTCTAAGATTCTTGGCTGGAAGTTTTTGACTTTCAGTATATTAAATATATCATACCACTGCATTTTTCCCTCCACAGTTTATGATGGAGGGGAAATCTAAACTTAATCTTACTGGGAATCCTTTGCATATGATGAATCACTTTTCTCTTCCTGCTCTCACAACTCTTTCTTTATCCTTGCCATTTGACAATCTGATTAGTATGTGTTGAAGTATGTGAACTGTTTGGTGTATGTTGTATTTCTTGGACACATCTATCTATGTCCTTCCAAAGAGTTGAGACATTTTCTACCATTATTTCAATAATTACTTTTGCCCCTTTTCTCTTCTCTTCTCTATCTGGGGCACCCATGCAGTGTATATTTCCATGCCTCTTGCAGTTATTCAGTTCCCTGAGACCCTGTTCAATTGTTTCCATTATTTTCTTTATCTGACTTCTTTGTTCACTTTCAGAAGTCCTATCTTCAATATCAATTATGCTTCCATCTCTTCAAATCTGCTATTGTATGCTTTCAGTGTATTTTTAATTTCATTTATTGTGACTTTCATTCCCATAAGATTTGATTTTTTCTTTGTATGTTTTAAATTTCATTTTTGTGTTCAACCAGTATCTTCTTAATAACTTTTATCTCAATAGCCATCTTATTGTATTTATTATGCAGATTTGTTTGAACACCTGTGATGTGTTGATTTAACTCTTGTATGTCATCTGGAGGTTTAGTGGTTCCTTTGACTGTACCATAACTTTCTGTTCCCTATTATGTTGTAATTTTTTTCACTGGTGCTTTTGAATCCGATTTTCTTGATGTATTTATTCCCTATGAGGCTTGGTTTTGTTGTAAAGCCCATCTTTGAAATTTGGTTCAATATATTTTTTAATATTATAGTAGCTCAGTTTTGGACAATCTGAATATTTTCAGCTCCTATTCATCTGTTTATTTCCATTTCTCCCTCAGCATGGACAGAGTAGGACCTGAGGGTGCAGTTTGTACTCTAAGCTGTGCATGCTGAAGCTGCCCACATTGCAACAGGATCACATGAAGCTCTGCCCACTTTTCTCCCCTGCCAAAATGGGGAAAAATCTACATCCATGGACAGTACTCCAAGCCATGTGGGACAAAACTATCCTTTGTTGCTCAGAGACTCTAAATAATCACTGCCCTCCCTCCCTTGCTAGGAGTGGGGATGGAGGTTCATTTATGCACAGCAATCTAATCTGTGCTGGCCAAAAGTGACCTCATTGCCTGGAGCAGATGATGCAACTCCATCCACCTTTTCTCCTTGTCAGAGTCAGGGATGGTGTTACAGGTGTGGGTAATAGTCTAAGCAGTGCTTCCAATCTGACTGCTGCTGATTGAAGTGTTTGATGAAATCCTACTAAGGGCAGGGATGGAACCATAGGTGTGTGCAGCCGTCTAAACTATTTGGGCCAAAAGTGACAGCCATTGCCTAGAGAGACTGATGAAACATACCCTCCCACTTCCTCCTCTGCCAAGGTGGACATGGAGGTGCAGGTGTGTGAAATTGTCCAAGCAATGTGGGCAAAAAATGACCACAGTTGCCCAGAGATAATTATGCATCTTCACCCAATTCCTTCAGTCAGGCTGCGTCCTATAGTGAAGATGATATGGACAGATCTGTCAAATAACATGAGATGGTCATGTCACAATAAGAATAATAAACAATTCTTTTACATCTCAGAGATTTGAGGAATTGTTGGTTAGTACATCATATCTTAGCCCATCTTCAAAAGCAGAGAGGTAGAATATTGTAAAATAATATAGAGAAGAGTGGAAAGATGTGCTTTCATACATTGGTGGTGCAAATTTAATTGACAAAGCATTATTGAAAAAAGATATAACCACTAAAGTTCCATGACAGCAGGACTGTGTTTGCTAACTGTCCTAGCCCAATACCTACAAAAGTTCTTTGGAGATACTGGTAGTCAATAAATTTAGGTCAAATGAACAAATAAATGACAAGATCCAATTAATTATTTTTAGGTTTTTAAATTTATTTATATATATATTTTAAAAGATGTTTAGATTACATAAATGTTACACAAAAATTACAGAGATTCCCATGTTCCCCACCTCCTACACCTCCCATAACATCCCACATAAACATCTTTCATTAGTGTGGCACATCACCTGCAATGGATACACACATCTTGGGGCTTTGCCACTAAGCATAGACCATAGTTCACATTGTAGACCACACTCTCTCTCACACAGTTCAGCATGGTATATGTTGATATAAAATGCCCTATATCTGTCATTGTAATGGTCCTCAGGATAATTCCCAAGTCGTGAAAAAACTGCTGTATTACAACTGCTTTTCCCTTCCCTGTCCTGAAAGCATCTAATGGCCAATGGCTCCACCTCACTGTTATAATTTCTTCCATTGCTTGAATCACAATATGTCTACACCAGAATACCATTAAGTCCACTCTAGTCCATAGCTATTCCCCCAATCCTGAGGAGTCTGGGGTGGTGATGTCCACTCCACCTCCAAGTGAAAGTGGGCTTATATCCCATGGACAGGGTGGATGGGATTATCCTGTCTGCAGCTGCAGGCTCCCTCCATTCCCTGGGATAGCCATTGTCCACCACCATCATCTCCTCATCAGGTGACTTGGGTGAGTCCGTTGAGCTGTAGAGTAGGAGTTGCAGCTCCACCAAGATTCCAGGCACAGTTGGCACGTGGGCAGACCAGAAGTTCCAGTCTCTGGAAGTACATCTGCAAACTCCAACATCACATATAGGTTTAAATAGAAGTGACTGATTGACTATGTGCAGGGAAGACTTATTTGAGTCCAACTCTGTCAGTCTCAGGAGCACAGATTCCAAAGTAGAGATCACTGATAAAGTATCAATCTCTGGAGCCATCCCCCCTTATATAGGACTTGAGTGTCTTCAGAGCCCTCAGGAGCCCCTCTGTGTGGGGTGATTTCCACTTTGGTGTCCTATGAGATCCTACTGAGGTGTAAGCATTACCTCTGGGATGACCTCCCGACTCTCTTTGAAGTCTCTTAGCCACATGAACTCATTTGTCTTTAACTTTGCTCCCTTTCATACAAGTTCTTTTTCCAGTCATATTGCCATTTGGCATTTGGTATTAATCCTTCGTTGCCAGGGAGGCATATGGGTATATGAGAGTATCTAATATCCAGTGTGTGACTTTGCTGTGACCTAGAACTTCTTTGAAAATTAAATGAGAATTTGGGTGACATTCAGGAACAAGAGGGGAAAGGTTCCACGGTACGGACAGGACACCCAATAATGCAGTGATAAAAGAAAAAATATATAATTAAATTTTTTTCCCATTTTTTGAATGTCCCAATCTGTTAATTATATTTTAGTTTTAGTTTTTTTTTTCTGAGTTTCTATGCATTTTATCTCTTGCATTTAAGATTATCATTATTATTTTATTTTCCTATTAACTGTATTTGGTTATTATATGGGCTTCATCTTCAAGGAAGATTTAGATCACAGAAAGGTTCCAATGGGGCTGCAGAGGATCATTGGTGTGGGGGTGTCTGGGATGGGGGATTCATGGGAGTAAGTTCATCTGAATATACATGAAAGATATATAAATTTGTTCAAATGAACAAGGGATGGGGCATGGTCATGGTGGGTAGACAATCACTCAATTAATGAGGCAATACTGAAATCCCAGCCTGAAGAGCTCTGCCACATTCTCCAAGCAAGCAGCAACAGTCCCCCAAGTGCAGGGGCAGGGTCTAGCAAAAGAGGATGGTCTACTGATGGGTTCTTGTTATTGGTGACTAGCCTTATGAGTCTTTCCTCTTGTAATTGAAACTTAGCCTACTGTTATAAGGTGCCTAAGGGTTGCCACCTGAGAACCTCCTTGTTGCCCAAATGTGGCCTCTCTCTAAGGCAAACTCAGCATATGAATGCTTTACCTTCCCCCCAGCATGGGACATGACTCTCAGGAATGAGCCTCCCTGGCAATGAGTGATTAATACCATGTGCCAACTGGCAATATGACTGGAAAAAGACTTTGAATAAAAGGGGGAAAAGGTAAAGACAAATGAGTTCATGTGGCTAAGAGATTCCAATTAACTTTTAAAATAAAAAAATAAATTTATTCTATGGACCAACACTTTAACTCCATTAAATCTAACCATGAATGGTTTTATATTAGTATTTTTTGTAGTAGAAAAAAATTGGAAATAAAGTGAATGCCCATTAAAAGAATAATGTCCAATTTCCAGAGCAAGGAAGTTTATTCTGTGTATTCAGCCATTAAATACACATATGCACAAACTTTAGAGCCTTGCCAGTGGACCAGATTTCAATGAGTTTTTGGCTAGTTAAGAAAAGAAATATAATGTTTATAATGCCTGTCATATTTGCACAGCCAGATAAACTGAGAAAAACCTCAAACAATTGTGCTGAAGTGATTAAGATAGAGGTAGCCCATGGTGATTGTCATAAGCATAATCTGAAACCAAATCTCTTGGGAGGAAAATCCTCCTAAATTGTCAATTTAGGTTGCACTGAATCCCAAGAGTATAATTCAAGATCACCAAATGTGCAAGAAAGTCACCCCAATGGCTTAGAGTCAGCAGAAATAAGTTAGCAAACTCAGACCTCCAAGGAATGTATATGTTGGCATTGTCAGATACAAAATGCCTATATATATATATATGTTATATAGTATAAGGTCGATTAAGGGATAAACCCTGCTCTTTGTACTTATCATCTCCATGGATCCCCATCAAGCATCTAGTAGTGAGTATGGGGCTTCTTTTAGTCAGAAGGCCAGCAATCAAGAAAATCTAGAAACAGAATAGAAAGGACAAGAAGAACCCATTGGTATCAATTTGTTTCTGTTACTACAATACAAAATTCTGAGTCTGAGGCCATTTCTTCAATACATCTTCCAACACTTGTTCAAATTATTCTCCTGGACACTTCCAACTGAATATATACAACATAGCTGTGGTCGCTTTGAAGATGTACCACTCCTATCTCCTTCTTAGGAGAACATAACTACACAAAGCCCTATCTCAGAATCTATCACTGCATTTTTAGGAGGCCATTATTCATGAAGGTTGTTTTAATTCAATGATGGAATGTTGCAAATACACTATTGTGGCTTATCCTACAAACAAATTATTGTGAGACCCTATATTTCTTGGACATGTCAATTTTACTCTGGAATCCCCATCTTCTTGGCAGAAAATTTTCAATATTTCATTGCAGTCTGGGACACCCCCTATCCTCTTTACCTTTTCAATTAACTTTTGTCAGGCCTGAAACATAGGCTGGTGACCCTTGGCCCTCTTCTGTATCACTCCCATTTTTACCTTATAAGCCTTTACCCATATAACTATCATGCATAATTGTGATGGTTAAGGTATGTGTCAATTCAACCAGGTAATGGTGTGTACTTGTTTGGTCATACAAGCACTGGACTAATTGTGCTATAAAAATATTTCATGGAATTTAATCATCAGTGAGTTGATTGCATAGATGTCTGGTTATATCTACAGTCAACTGAAGAGATTGGGATCAGCAGTGAGTGACATCTCATCCAATCAATTAAAGGCATTTAATGGAAAAGTGATTTCAGCATTCAGGGAGAGAATCCCCATCTCTACTTTGTGTAGCCAGACTTCCCTGGGAAATTTAAAGAGGATCTTCATCTGAGTCCCTGGTTTGCACCCTGCACTACAGAAATTGACCTGTGAAACCCCACTGTCACAGGACACAATTTTATAAAATTGCATAATATTTACATATATCTGTTGTTGGATCAGTTTCCCTAGGGAACACTGAATAATACAGTTAGGTACTGAAAGGGATTCTTGAAAAACAGAATTTTAATAAGGGATATGGTTCTGGGATTTCTGCAATTAGTCCCCACTCTGATTAGATTCAAAAGCACTAATGACACTCTTTTCAATACCAAAAAACCACTGACACTCCATAGCATGATTTGACAGTAGAGATATTCAAAATGTCACCACTGGATGTGATTACTTCTATTTGTATAAGAAGGAAGGATCTAGGTGAGAGTGTTTTTAACAACTTAACAGAGTTTTGTGGAGATATAAAGCACAGTAATTTAGCTGGCCATTCCTAAATATGCTGGATACAGTTACAAAAGAAAAGGATGAGCTGAAGGTTTCAAATTTGCAAATTAAGTACCACATGAATGATGTAAAATTTCTATGTGCATTCTGAAATTAAATTTTCTTTTGTGCAGCCACACACTTGATATCTCTGAAAACCATATTAAGAGTTTCATTGTCCTAGTAGCAGACTTACAATAGAAACTAAAATCTCACCCTTGCAGGGTGTCTGTTGTTAAAATGAGGGCATTGATTGGTAAGGAGTGGAATCCTGAGGATTGAGATGGAGACATATCAGTTGATAATGATGGAACTGGGGCTTTGAAACCCTAAATTCTGCTGAGATTTTACCAGATAAAACTGTAGTGGTCTTCCCTGAGGAGATCAGTCAATGTCAAGCTTGCATCATCCAACCTCCACCCTGTCCGAAGGAGTCAAGACCACTTCTCTGTCCTGAGAAAGGTAACACTCAACTTCAAGTCTGCACTGCCCAATCCCTAGCTTGCCCCAGGGAGTCTCAATCTCCTCCCTTCCCTGAGGAATCAAACACCCAATTTCCATCTTGTCCCCAAGAGTCTGTCATCCAACCCCTATATGAAGAGATAAATCCTGTCTTACCAGATGAAACTGCAAGGGAAAGCCCTGTGATAATTGTCTTACAAGACACTTATAATTCTTCTCCTTACCCACCCCACCATGTCTCTCAGGTATATGTTTTTGACTAATATCACAATAAGCCCCCAAATGTGAAGTTCAAAATATGGCCCATGCAGAAATATACTATACTTTAAAACTACTGCTTTTGTTTTCTAATTTGTATAGAGAGAAATCAGGGTAATATGTGTGGGATTGGATATTAAGGGTATGGGATAATGGTGGAAGGAATATAAAGTTGGATAAAGGCTGAATTTATTGATATCGTCCACTAAGCAGAGATTCTGGATTCAATGTTGTAGCAGGAGGGGTTACAAAGGGCTCTAATTGATTGGGTGGCTGGTTGAAATATGGATCAAAAGATGGCCTACAAAGCCTGAGGTCAAGATGTGAGAGTTACCCTGGCATAATTTAGATGAGAAGATTCAAAGGCGTAAGAGACTGGAATACTAGAAAGGATTTACCAGCTAAAACCTGCCTACCCACCCTAGGGATGTCCAGAGCACACATCTTTCACCAGGACTATGGGGAATAAATTTGTGAATCTAATTCCATCATCCCTGAAGAGTTCTCTGAGTGCTCTCCTCTGTAGGTCAGATAACACTGTAGGAAATATTGTCACAGAAATAGGATCCTTAAACACCATTAGGATGATCTGATCCCAGGCTGACAGATGCAAAGAAGCAGCACTTTATCACCAAAACCAATGAGGGTATGACAACCACAAAGAAAGAGACTTACAGCAGCAATCAAAAGAGTTTGAATCATAAGAGACAGGTGATCAAGTGCTGAGCTACATCTGATTCAAGTAGGAGAACATATGGCTCAAGTATTGGGCACCCGCTTCCCACATGGGAGGTCCCAGTTTTAGTTCACAGTGTCTCCTGAAAACAAACAAACAAAAATCAAACATTAAAAACATTAAGACGTGTGGGAGGTGGGCAACATGGGAATCCCAGTGGGTTCCGTGTAATATTTTGGGTAATCTAAGCACCTCTTAAAATATATATATAAATAACATTTTTGTAAGCAAATACACATATATGCATATATATTTATATGTCATTTTGCAAATGTTTGTATGTATTGTGAGAATTTTGATTTTTACCCACAATAAAAATAAATTAAACAAACAAACAAACAAAAAAATACATTAAGAGTTTGAATCACATAGATCTATGGTGTTGGCTAATATATCATGGGATTCCTAGCAGTAAAATAGATGGATGGCTTACAAAATTCCTGCTTGATCTATATAAGCAGAGGAATTCTAGGTTAAGTGAACAAAAGCTTATCTTGAATTATGAAAACAAAGAGTCATGGCTTCTTAATCAATTTCCAGACCTCAGACAGTTTACAGACCCAGAGCCTGTTGAATGAGGGGAAAGCCAAGTTCCCTTGGGGAAGGATCCTGTTACACTGCCAAAAATATATACTCTTAAACTTTCTCCCAGCTTTCCTGAAAGAGATTTACAGCTTTTTACCAGAGTGACCATGCATAGGGGAAACAGAAACGATCAGATACTTCAGAGATTATTAGACTCTGGCTCAGAAGTGACATTATGTCCAAGAGACCCAAAACATCACAGTGGTCCACCAGTCAGAGTAGGGGCTTATGGAAGTTAGGTGATTGATGTTGTTTTAGATCAGGTACATCTCATAGTGTGTACATTTTGTCCTTCCCCCATTCTCTGGTTATTTCCCCAGTTCCAGAATGTATAATTGGAATAAACATTCTCAACAACTGGCAGAATCCCAACATTGGTCCCTGACTTGTCGAGTGAGGGCTGTTATGATAGAAAGGCCAGGTGGAAGCCACTAGACCTGCCCCTACCTAGCACAATAGTAAATCAAAATCAATACCAGATTCCTGGAGGGATTTCCGAAATCAGTGCCACAATAAAGGATTTGAAGGATGTAGGGATAGTGATTCCCACCACATCCACATTCAACTAGCCTACTTGACCTATGCAGAAACAGATGGATCTTGAAGAATGACAGTGGATTATCATAAATTTTACCAGGTGGTGATTCCAATTGTAGCTACTGTACCAGGTGAGGTATAATTGCTTGAGAAAATAAAAAAATCTCCTGGTACATGGTATGCAGCTATTGATCTGCTAAATGCTTTTTTCTCATTTGCCATTAGTAAGGACCATGAGAGTCAGTTTGCTTTCTAGTGGCATGCCAGCAGTATACCTTCACTGTCCTACCTGAAGAGTATACTAACTTTCCAGCCCTATGTCATAATATTGTCCACAGAGAACATAATGAACTCTCCCTCCCACAAGGCATCACACTGGTCCATTATATTGATGATATCATGCTAATTGGACCTAGTAAACAAGAAGTAAGAATTACTCTAGAGTTATTGGTAAGGCATTTTTGTATGAGATGATGGGAGATAAATCCAACTTAGTAGAGGAAACTTCTACCTTGGTGAACTCTAGGTGTCCAGTTGTGTGAGACATGTTGAGATAACATTTAGAAAGTGAAGAAGAAGCTGTTGCATCTGGTCCTGCCAATGACAATAAAATAGGTACAACACTTGGCCTCTGGATTTTGGAGACAACATATTCCTCATTTGAGTGTGCTTCTCAGTCTCATTTAATAAGTGACCAGAAAACTGCTAGTTTTGAGTAGGGACCAGGAAAAGAGGAAACTCTGTAACAGGTCCAGGCTTCTGTGTAAGCTGCACTGCCACTTGGTTCATTTATTACAGCATATCCAATGGCCCTGGAAATGTCAGAGGCAAATAGAAATGTCATCTGGAGCTTTTGACAGTCCCCTATAGGAGAATCCCAATGCAGAGCCTCCAGATTTTGGAGCAAAGCCCTGCCATACTCTGCAGATAGCTACTACCCTTTTGAGAAACAGCTTTTGGCCTGCTCCTTGACCTTAGCATAGATTGAATGCTTAACCATGGGCCAAAAAGTTACCAAGAAACCTAAGTTGTCTATCAAAGGGGCCTGAATGTAAAAGTGGATAAACAAAAATTCTTATGCAGAATATATGACCAGATAAGCATTTTATCAGGAGATTATATTTAACAAACATACAAGGACGCTAGGTTAAAGTCACTGTTAAGAAGTCTTTAAAAGTCTTGGAAAAAGCTCAGTGAAGGAGAAAGGAAGGGGGCAAGATGGCATTGTTGTAGCAGGGCACTTACAGAGTGCTCCCAGAGCACGTGGATTGTGGATGGTGTCCTGCCCGGGGATCTGTGCTGTGGGTATGTGGAGTGAGAGGCTTGGGACATCTATCTGTGCAGATCAATGGCATGGACTGAACGGTGGAGATTCGTGAGTTTTAAGCCTGCCTGTGGTGGTTAGCACAGACGGCTGAGCCCCACACCTGGGGGGGGGAATAAACAAATAAAGCCAGCTGTTGGCCAGGAGTTGCAGCTCCAACCAGCCCGGTGGGAGGGGGCGATATTTGAGAGTGGGGGGCCTCTGGTAAAGGGGCGAGAGAGAGCTTTATTTTTCAGGGAATTTGGCTGCCTGGAGCCCCTTGCAGCTTGGGTAAACAAAATTGCTGGAGCGAATCAGCACCCGGTGGAGGGGAGGGGTGAATCTCTAGAGGGAGTTGATTTGCCTAGCTGCCAAGGGATAAGTCCCAGGCCCTGGGGAGCCAGGAGAGGGTGCACTCTCTGAGATAGGCAGGGTTCTGGTGGAGGATAGGGAGGGGATTTTTTTCCCATCGGTTTGGCTGCCTGGACCACCTCATAGCTTTGGGGAGTAGATAAGCCAGCTTCAAGCAGCACCAAGCTAAGCAGAGAGGTGAATCTCCTGAGGAAACCTGATTTACCCAGCAGCCCGGTGACACTGGGGCTCAGTTCCAGAAGGGGCAGAGTAGGCCTTTTTTAATCTTCTGCACTGACTAACATCAGAGTTTCAGCTCCCCTGGGGAGGCCAGGAAATGGGAAGTGCTTTTTAGTTTCCACGTGCCCAGTTAGGGTCCCCAACCATGAGGGGGTGGTCTTGAGGAGGACTTATTTTGGGTCCTGTATTTCACCAAAAAAAAAAAAAAAAAAATAGAGACGGTCACTTTATTACATGAAAAATAAATTCTTTTTAATTTAGAGTAATAGCTAAAAGCTGTTTCAGGACCTGCATATAGAGCCCTGGAGGGAAATTAATGGATAAACACAAGCAGGCAGAGAGTATCAATGGGGACCTATAGGATGCAGTGAAAGCAGTCCTGAGAGGGAAGTTCATAGCCATAAATTCATATATTAAAAAAGAAGAAGGAGCTAAAATTAAAGACTTAACTGCACACTTGGAGGAATTGGAAAAACAACAACAAACTAAACCAAAAGCAAGAAGAAAGAATGAAATAACAAAGATTGGAGCAGAACTCAATGAAATAGAAAATAAGAAAGCACTAGAAACAATAAACAAAAAAAAAAGCTGGTTCTTCGAGAATATCAATAAAATTGACAAACCCTTAGCCAGATTAACAAAGAAAAAGAGAGAACAGAAGCAAATACACAAAATAAGGAATGAGCAAGGGGATATCACTTCTGACTCCACATAAATAAAGAGTATCATAAGAGGATATTTTGAAAAATTATATGCCAACAAGAATGATAATTTAGAGGAAATGGACAAGTTTCTAGAAACTCACAAACAGCCTACATTGAAGAAAGAAGAATTTGTTGAACTCAGCAGTCCAATTACAAGTAAAGAGATAGACTCAGTCATCAAAAACCTCTCAACTAAGAGCCCAGGATCAGATGGCTTCACAGCTGAATTCTACCAAAAATTCCAGAAAGAGTTAACACCAATTCTGCTTAAGCTCTTCCAAAAAATAGAAGTAAAAGGAATATTGCCTAACTCATTCTATGATGCCAACATTACCCTAATACCAAAACCAAACAAAGATACCCCAAGAAAGGAAAATTAGAGACCAATTTCTCTAATGAACTTAGATGATAAAATCCTCAATAAAATACTTGTTAATTGCATTCAACGACATATCAAAATGATTATACACCATGACCAAGTGGGTGTCATCCTGGGTATGCAAGGATGGTTCAATATAAGAAAATCAATCAATCACCACATAAACAGATTGAAAGAAAAATATCACATGATCATCTCTAAAGATGCAGAAAAAGCATTTGATAAAATACAGCACTCTTTCCTGATAAAAACAGTACAAAAGATAGGAATAGAAGGAAACTTTCTGAATATGATAAAGGGTATATATGAAAAACCCAAACCTAACATCATCTTCAATGGTGAAATCCTAAAAACCCTCCCTGTGAGATTGGGAACAAGACAAGGATGCCCATTATCACCACTCATATTTAACATTGTCTTAGAAGTGCTTGCATGAGCACTGAGGGAATAAAAGGATATAAATAGTATCCAGATTGGAAAAGAAGAAGTAAAAATTTCATTATTTGTAGAGACATGATCCTATTCATGGAAAAACCAGAGAAATCTACAAAAAAGCTTCTAGAACTTATAAAGGAGTTCAATAAAGTTGCAGGCTATAAGATCAAAGCTCAAAAATATGTAGCATTTCTGTACACCCACAATGAGCAATCTGATGAGGAAATCAAGAATAAATAACATTTATAATAGTAATTAAAGAATCAAATACCTAGGAATAAATTTAACTAAAGATGTAAAGTACATATATACAGAAAACTAAACAACACTGTTAAAGGAAATCAAAGAAGACTTAAATAAATTGAAAAACATTCCCTGATCATGGATAGGAAGACTAAACATCATCAAGATGTCTATCCTACCCAAAATAATCTACAGATTTAAGGCAATCCCAATAAAAATCAATACTGTATTTTTTAAGGAACTGTAAAACTAACCACAAAATATATTTGGAGAGGTAAGAGGGCCCGAATTGCCAAAGACATATTGAAAAGGAAAAATGATGTTGGAGGTATCACATTACCTGACTTTAAAATATACTAAAAGTTACAGTGATCAAAACTGCATGGTATTGGCACAAGGACAGACCTACTGACCAATGGAACCGCATTGAGAGTTCTGATATAGAACCTTGCATATACAGTCATCTAATATTCGACAAGGCCATGAAGCCCACTGAGTTGGGAGACTATGGCCTCTTTAACAAGTGGTGCTTGGAAAACTGGATATCCATATCTAAAAGAATGAGAGAAGAATACCATCTCTTATACAAAAATCAAGTCAAGGTGGATCAAAGATCTAAATATAAGAGCCAAAACCATAAAGACCTTGGAAGATAATGTAGGGAAGCATCTACAGGACCTTGTAATAGGAAATGGTTTCATGAACTTCACAGCCAAATCACTAGTAACAAGAGAAAAAATAGACAAATGGGATCTCAACAAAATTAAAAACTTCTCCACCTCAAAGGACGTTATTAAGAAAATAAAAAGGCAGCCTACCCAATGGGAGAAAATATTTGGCAACCATATATCTGATAGGAGCCTAATATTCTGCATATATAAAGAAATCCTAAACCTCGAAAATAAAAAGACAAACAACTCATTTAAAAAATTGGCAAGTGACCTGAAAAGACACTTCTCCAAGGAAGAATTTCAGATGGCTAAAAAGCACATGAAAAAATGCTCGACATCACTAGCTATTAGGGAAATGCAAATCAAAACCACAATGAGATACCATCTTACACCCATCAGAATGGCAGCAATTAAAAAAACAGCAGAATATAAATGTTGGAGAGGATGTGGAAAAATAGGAGCCCTCATCTACTGCTGGTGGGATTGTGGAATGGTCCAGCCACTGTGGAGGACTGTTTGGCGATTCCTCAGAAAACTAACAATAGATCTTCTATATGATGCAGTGATTCCACTACTGGGTATATACCCAGGAAAATTGAAAGCAAAGACACAAACAGATGTATGCACACCAATATTCATAGCAGCATTGTTCACAATTGCCAAAAGTTGGAATCAACCCCGGTGCCCATCAACAGATAAATGGATAAGCAACATTTGGTGCATACATACAATGGAATATTATTCAGCTGTTAGAAGAAATAAAGTGCTAACACATGGAATAACATGGATGAATCTTGAAGACCTTATGTTGAGTGAAGCACGCCAGGCATTGAAGGAGGAACAGATTATGACCTCACTGATTTGAATTGAGGAAAGATAACTGTCTCTGAGAACCACTGTCTGAAAGATAAGTTAATAAGGGAAAGAGAGAGATGGGTAGGTTGTGAGAAATTACCCATATAGACATAATATATGGAAAGTGATAGAATATAGTTGCATATTGAAAGATAGAACAGATGACTGTGAGCCATCACCCATACGGACATAATCTATGGTAAAGGGATAGCGTATAGTTGCATATTGAAGGATAGAACAGATGGGTAGGGATATTACTGGGTTCGGTGGTAAAGGGTTGACAGGTGGGTAGATTAAGTAAGGCAGTTTGGAATACCCAGGGCATGTAATTATGAATCTTGTCATTCCATGAGTCAAGACAGGGGAGTGTCATATGTCTCAGGGGTATGGAGAGGAAGGAACAGTTAAGATCAAATGGGGTATATAGTGAACATGGGAAAGGTTTTTCATTATTGTACAGTAATGTACACAGGGCATGGTAAATATCATCAAAACTTATTAAACTGTACCGTCTAAATTGTGAACTATACTGTAAAGCATTGACAATGTTTAGTTGCTATATTTTACTATCTGTATAACAGTTATAAAATGCTAACACCCATTTTTTAAAAAAGGTTGTAATATGGGGTGGGGAAGGGGGAGGGAGGTTGGGTATATGGGAATCTCTAATATTCTGTGTGTGACTTTGCTGTGACCTAAATCTTCTTTGAAAACTAAATGAAAATTGGAAGACACTGGGGAATGAGAGGGGAAAGGTGTCATGGTACACATGGGACATCCAACAATGCAGTGATAAAAGGAGAAAAGATAAAAATAAAATAATAATAATAATAATTTAAAATAAAAATAAAAATATGAAAAAAAACAATATTTCTTTTGTTTTTCTCCCATTTCCTTTTTTGTATATCCCAATCCATTAATTATATTTTATTTTTAGTTCTTTTTTTCTGAGTTTCCTTGTATTTTATCTCTTGCATTTAAGCTTTTCATTATTATTTCATTTTCCTATTAATTGTAGTTGGTTATTATATGGGCTTCATCTTCAGGGAAGGTTTGGGTCACAGAAGGGTTCCAATGGGGGTTGTGGATGATCACTGGTTGAGGATGTCTGTGATGGAGGAGTCATGGGAGTAAGTTCACCTGAATATACATGAAAGATATATAAAATTGTTCAAATGATCGAGGAATGGGGCATGGTTACGGTGGGTAGACAATCACTCAATAAATGAGGGAATCTGAATTTCTCAGCCTGGAGAGCTCTGCCACATTCTCCAAGGGAGCAGCAACAGTCCCCCGAGTTCAGGGACAATGTCAGGCAAAAGAGGATGGCCACCTGATGAGTTCTTGTTAGTGATGACTAGCCTTATGAGTCTTTGCTCTTGTAGTTGAAACTTAGCCTACTGTTATGTGGTGCCTAAGGGTTGCCACCTGAGAGCCTTCTTGTTACTCAAATGTGGCCTCTTTCTAAGCCAAACTCAGCATATGAATGCATTACCTTCCCCTCAACGTGGGACATGACTCCCAGGGATGAGACTCCCTGGCAACGAGAGATTAATACCAAGTGCCAACTAGCAACACAACTGGAAAAAGACCTTGAATAAAAGGGGGAAAAGGTAAAGACAATGGAGTTCATGTGGCTAAGAGAATTCAAAGAGAGTTGGGAGGTCATCCCAGAGTTAACACCTGCGCACACCTCAGTAGGATCTCATAGAACACAAAAGTGAATATCACCCCACACAGAGGGCCTCCTGAGGGCTCTGGAAACACCCAAGTCCTATATAAGGGGTGATAGCCCCAGGGACTGATGCCTTATCAGTGGGCTCTACTTTGGAATCTGTGCTCCTGAGAGTGACAAAGTTGGACTCAAATAAGTCCTCCTTGCACATGGTCCATCAGTCCCTTCTATTCAAACCTATATGTGATGCTGGAGTTTGTAGGTGTACTTCCAGAGACTGGAGACTTTGACCTACCTATGTGCCAGCTGTGCCTGGAATCTCAGCGGAGCTGCAACTCCTACCCTACAGCTCAATGGACTAATCCAAGTCACCTGACAAGGAGATGACGATGGGTAACGGCCATCCCAGGGAATGGAGAGGGCCTGCAGCTGCATACAGGATAATCCCACCCACCGTATCCATGGAATATAAGCCCACTCTCACTTGGATGTGGAATGGACATCACCATCCCAGTCCCCTCAGGACTGGGGGAAGTACTATGGACTAGAGTGGACTTAATGGTATTCTGTTGTACACATATTGTGATTCTAGCAATGGAAGAAATTATAACAGTGAGGTGGAGCCGGGGCCGGTGGACATTTTGGGGGCAGGGAGGGGAAGTGCAGTTGAAAATACAGGGGCTTTTTCGGGACTTGAGGGTTGTCCTGAGTGCAGTTGTGGCGACGGATGTAGGCCATTTTAAATCAGCATATACCATTCAGAACTGTTTGGGAGAGAATGTGGTGTATGATGTGAACTGTGGTCTATGCTTGGTGGTAAGGCTCCAGGATGTGTATATCCATTAAGGGTGATGAGCCAGACGGATGAAGGATGTTTGTGTGGGATGTTTTGGGAGATGTGGGAGGTAGGGAATATGAGAATCCCTGTAATTTCTGTGTAATATTTAGGTAATCTAAGCACCTTTTAAAATGTATATATATGCATAAAAGTAATATTTATGTAAACAAATACACATATATGCATATATATTTATATATCATTTTACAAATATTGTTATATATTGTGAAAATTTTGATTTTTAACCACAATAAAAAAATTTTTAATAAAAAAAAGCTCAGTGAAGTGGAAATGATTTCATTTTATTTGAAGGTGATAGAATGAAGAATAATCTTGCTGATGGAAATAATCAATGGGTATATTATATAAAGAAAGAGTCCCACCAAATGATGATATTCTATGGGAAGACCCATAATTCACCAAGGACATTTGGGAAGCATTGGTGACAGAGACCCAGCATCACCAATAAGTTCAGTGGTGTCCTACAGAGGAGGCCATCCAGTGGTAAATTCCACTGTTCCCTATTCAGTAATTGGAAATTATATATTTGGGTATTTGAGAAACTCCCAAATTATATCCTTGGCCTGTGGGTTAAGAGCTCTCATAATGTAGAAGTTCTAGTAGAAACATCTGGAATTGTTCCTTTAGGCCAAGATAAATAATCAAAAATAATATTATACCGGGGGGGTGGATATTATTGGCATTAACAAAACCCTTAACAATGCAGGATTTGCTGTCACTACCATATCTCAATTTCTTTTTCCAGTCAAGCTCTTCCTGGAGAAAGTTCAAAGAACTTTGCAGACTTAAAGTAGTAGCCTTTATCACAGCTGCTGTGTCAGATATGGTGTGGTGGTTAGAAACTATTTACTCCCAAAAAGACATGTTCTTAAAGATAGTCCATTCCTGTGGGTAAGAATCTTTTGATGAGGTTACTTCAGTTAAAGTGTGATCCATGTCATTCAGTATGGTTCTTTATCCTCTTATTGGAGTCTTTATAATGGGATGAATACACAAGAAAAAAAACATAAAAACAGGAATCTGAAATAAAGGAAACCCAGAAAAAAGGGAGATACCAGCAGGCACAGCAACATGGTAGTCGTGCTGATGATTGCCAGCAGCCAGGCTTCAGGAAGAAAGGAATGCATGTCTTTCCTTGGACATTCTCACACCTCAATTTGTAAGCTAATAAATTCCATTTTTGAAACTCAACCCATTTCATGGTATCTGTTTTCAACATCCTAGCAAATTAAAACACATGGTCTCATTGCCTGAGCAGATAAAGTCTCTGGTTCCTGACATATGGCCATTGATAGGACAAATGCATGTTTTAACACTGATCAAAACCAGGCTTATACATTGTGTTCATGTGAGAAAAACAAGAGTATTCATTTGGATGAGGGATTGCAATTCTGGTCATCTGCTGCAGAAAATTATTCCACTTTTGAGAGTTTCTGTTGTTACTAATCACCCACTGAAGATGGAAATGTTGACTTTGGAGCACTAAGTGACATTGCATATGGAGCTGCCTATTATGGCATGTGTCTGTCAGATGTGCCATGTCAAATAGGCCAGTAACAGTCCCTCATAAGATGGAAATTGCACATCTGAGATCAAGCAGTGTAGGACCAGAACACATGAGCAAATTGCATGAGCATGTGGCCAAGTACAAGAAAAAAAACAAAGTTCTTTTCTTCCTATGAAGTCTTACTGGTTTGCTAGCTGATAATATCTGGAATCGGGAGAAAATTTAAAATATGCATATATAAATACAAGTGTTATGATAATTTATTTATGTTATTAAAATGCAAATATTCCTGTATGCAAAAGGAACAGGAAATTTTCACTACCTAAGAGGCTACAAATCAGCTGTAGATACTTCCTGAGATTTCATCCATGGGCAAGGGGAGAAACACATGGGAAAGGGAAGAAGTAATGAAAGGAGGAACACATGGTTTTATGTTTGTACCCAGTGAGATACTGTTGTTCAGTGTATTAATGATAGGGTATTAATACCAAGTGCCAACTGGCAACACAATTGGAAAAAACCTTGAACAAAAGGGGGAAAAGGTAAATAGAAATGAGTTCATGTGGCTAAGAGACTTCAAAGAGGGTCAGGAGGTCATCCCAGATGTAACAATTATGCACAGCTCAGTAGGATCTCATAGAACATCAAAGTGGATATCACCCCACACAGAGGGGATCCTGAGGGCTCTGGAAACACCCAGGTCCTATATAAGGAGGGATAGAACCAGAGATTGATGCCTTTTCAGTGGGCTCTACTTTGGAATCTGTGCTCTTGAGTGTGACAGAGTTGGACTCAAATAAGCCCTCCCTGCACATGGTCCATCAGTCCTTTCTATTCAAACCTATATGTGATGCTAGAGTTTGTAGGTGTACTTCCAGAGACTGGAACCTCTGACCTGTCTATGTGCGAGCTGTGCCTGGAATCTTGGTGGAGCAGCAATTCCTACTCTACAGCTCAATGGACTCACCCAAATAACTTGGTGAGGAGACAATGATTGACAACGGCCATCCCAGGAAATTTAGAGAGCCTGTAGCTGCAAGCAGGATAATCCCATCCACTGTAACCATGGGATATAAGCCCACTCTCACTTGGATGTGGAATGGACATCATCATCCCAGACTCCTCAGGATTGGGGGAAGAGCTATGGACTTGAGTGGACTTAATGGTATTCTGTTGTAGACATATTGTGATTCAAGCAATGGAAGAAATTATAACAGTGAGGTGGAGCCAGTGGCCAGTAGACACTTTCAGGGCAGGGAAGGAAAAAGTTGTAATACAGGGGCTTTTTCAGGACTTGGGAATTATCTTGAGTGACATTACAACGACAGATATAGGCCATTTTACATCAGCATATACCATGCAGAACTGTGTGGGAGAGAGTCTGGTCTACATAGTGAACTATGGTTTATGCTTAGTGGCAAAGCCCCAGGACATGTATATCCATTGCAGGTGATGTGCCATATTAATGAAAGATGTGTATGTGGGATGTTATGAGAGTTGTTGGATGTGGGGAACATGGGAATCCCTGTAATTTTGTGTAACATTTATGTAATCTAAGCATCTTTAAAAATATATATTAAAAAATAACATTTATGTAAGCAAATGAACATATATGCATATACATTTATATATCATTTTACAAACTTTGGTTTGTATTGTGAAAATTTTGATTTTTACCCACAATAAAAATAAAATAAAATTTAAAAAGTTAAAAAATATTAACCAAAAATAAATAAATAAAGAACATTAAATCAAAATACAGGAGTATAAACATTCTTCATGAGTGCATATGTATCATTTTCCAAGATAAACCACATGCTAGTTCACAGTTGTCTTAATGAACTTAAAAAGCTTTAAATTGTACAAAAAATTTTCTCTGACAACAATGAAATGAAATAGGGAATTAAAAAGCAGGAGAAAGAGACTATAGGCATAAAGATATAGATGCTAAACAATATACCCTTAAATCATCAGTTGGTCAAGGAGAAAATTGCCAAAGAAATAAGTGATAGCTTTGAAATGAATAAAAATGAGACTACAATATATCATAAACTATGATATGCAACTGAAGCATTGCTGAGAGTGAAATTTATAGCCATAAATGTTTATGTTAAGAAAAAAAAATGAAGAGCTAAAATCAAAGTCATAACAGCACACTGGAAAAACCAGAAAAATAAGAACATATGAATCCCAATAAGGGGCAGAAAGAAAGAAATAAAAAAGATTAGAGCAAAACTAAATGAAATTGAGAATAAAAAACACTAGAGAAAATAAACCCAAAAAGTGGTTTTTTTCAGAAAATTAATAAAATTGTTAAACTCTTAGCTAGACTGCCAAAGAAAAAAAGAGAGATGATGTGAATAAGTAAAAGTGAGAGATGGGATACCAACATGGATCATATAGAAATAAAGAGTATTATTAGACTATACTTTGAAAAAGTCTATGGTGACAAGAACGATAATTTATATTGAGTGTATAATTTTCTAGAAACACACAAGAGACCTACATTGATGAAAGAATAGAAAAAGTCAAAAAGATCAAGTAGCAAGTTTGACTTAGTCATCAAAAACTTCCCATCCATGAAAAGCCCAAGACAAGAAGTCTTCAAGGGTGAATTTTAATAACCATTCTGGATAGAACTAACACTAATCCTACTTAAGCTCGTCCAAAATTTGAAGAGGAGGGAATACTATCTAACTCATTCTATGATGCAAAACATCACCCTAATACCAAAACAATATAAAGATACCACAAGAAAAGAAATTTACAGATCAATCTCTCTAATGAACTTAGATGTTAAAAGTCTCAAAAAATATTTACTAATTGTATTCAACACTTCAAACAAATTATACACCATGATCAAGTGGGTTTTATCCCTGGTATACAAGGATGTTTCAACTTAAGAAAATCAATCAATGTAATACACCATTTTAAGATATCAAAAGAAAAAAAAAAATTCACATGATCATTCACTGAGGCAGGAAAAGTATTTAACAAGATAAAAAAACACTCCCAAATATAGGAATAAAAGGAAATTTGCTGAACATGATGAAAGCTATATGTGAAAAACACACAGCTAACAGTATACTCAATGATGAAATGCTAAGGATTTCCCTCTAAGATCTCACTGTTATGGATCTTATTTAACATTGTATTAGAATTACCTGCTTGAGCATTTAGGCAAGAAAAAGGAATAAAAGGCATGCAAATTGGAAATTTCATTATTTACCCACAACATGATACTCTATATAAAAGTCCTGAAAAATCAACAACAAATATTCTAAAGGAGATAAATGAGTTCAGGAAATTTGCAGGATATAATATTAACTCACAAAAATCAATATCATTTCTGTACAATAACAATGAGCAATCTGAGGAGGAAATCAAGAAAAAAAATTCCTTTACAACAGCAACTAAAAGATTCAAATATCTAGTAATAAACTTAAATAAAGACATGTAGGACTTGTACACAGAAGCTACCCAACATTGTTAAAGGAAATCAAAGAAGACCTAAATAAACAGAAGAATATTCTATGTTCATGGTTTGGAAGACTAAATATCATTAAGATGCCTCTCCTAGCCACAATGACTTATAGATTTAATGTAATCCTAATAAAATTTACAAAACCATTTCTTACTGAACAGGAAAAACCAATTAGGAAATTTATTTGGCAGGGCCAGAAGCACCAAGTAACCAAACTCATATTGAAAAAGAAAATCAAAATTGGAGGAATCATGGCTATCTGACTTTAAATATATTATAATGCTAATATGGTCAAAAATAAATGGTGCTGGCACAAGGATGGACATACTGACAAATGGAACAGAAATGAGAGTTCTGTTATGGATACACACCTATATTGTCAACTGATGTTCGACAAGGCCTACAAGCCCAATCAACTGGGACAGAATGGCCTGTCCAACAAATGGTGCTGGGAAAATTGCACATCCATATCCAAAAGAATGAGAGGTTAAACATCTCATGCCCTTTACAAAAATTAACTCAGAATGGATCAAAGACCTAAATATAAGAGCCAAGACCATAAGACTCCTAGAAGATAATGTACGGAATCATCTACAATATCTGGTGTTAGGAAATGGTTTCATGATCTTTACATCTGAAGCACAAGCAATGGGAGAAAGAATAGATAAATGGAACCTCCTCAAAATTAAAAAAACCCTTTGTGCTCCTCAGTAGTTTGCCAAGAAAATGCAAAGGCAACATAATCAATGGGAGAAAATATTTGAGAACACTTATCTGATAATTGCTTCATATTCAGAATACAAAAATATAACCCTACAAATCAAAAAGTAAAAGAAAAACAATCCATTTTAAAAATGGGCAAGAGATTTGAATAGACACTTTTCCATGAAGGAAATAAAAAATGGATAAAGGGCACAGGAAAGATGCTCAGCATCTTTGAAATGTGAGATACATGCCTTTGAAAATATTGTTAAAACATTTAAAAGAGTATGGTGCAAAGTGTAAACCATAATGTAAACTACAGGCCATGGTTAGTAGCAATACTTCAATATTTGTAATTCATCAATTGTAACAAATGTACCACAGTAATTAAAGATGTTATTAATAGAGGGAAATATGATAGGTAGAGGGGGTGGGATATATAGAAATTCCCTATATTGTTTTAAATATATTTTTTATTTGATAAGTTGTGTGCTTACAAAACAATCATGCATAATGACCAGAATTCCTATGTGTCACACTTCCACTAACACCTTACATTGTTGTGAAACATTTGTTACAATTTGTGAAATAACATTATCAGGCTATTAGCAATAACTGTGGTCAATACATTAAATTTGGTATATTTTTTCCATACACCCCTATGATTCATTATACCATGTATTAGTATTTTACGTTTTTTATAGTTCATGAGAGAATGCTTTCATATTTGTTAATTAAAGTCCATCTTCCACAACATGGTCCTCAGTAAAATACAATACCTTCCCTTGTACAAACTATTCAAAATATACACTGTCTTTCACTTTAATCAAAGAATGGTGTAGTCATCACCTCAGTAAATGTTTGAACATTTTCTTTAGTCTATTGAACCGTAGTGGTATATGGTACCTTCTTTGATATCGATGCAGAAATATTCCAATATTGCTGTTAAATATAGCCCATAAGTTACATTATTTGTATTTTCCTATGAGTCATCTTATTCTTTGCATGTTGTAATAGTGACATACATTTTCTCCTAGTTCATAGAAGAACACTCCTATTTGCACTATTAACCACAATCCTCATCCACCCTAGGTCTCACAATGCCATTCAGTCACTAGATCATTCACCAGCCCTCTCTTTTTCTTTATTTTTTAAAGATACTTAGACATAAATGATACATAAAAAATGTAGGGGTGGTATCCCCTATAATTTTTATGGGACTTTTCATTGACTTAAAGCTTCTTTGAAAAAAAAAAAGGTGGAAAAATAAGACAGTGGAGGAATATACAGAAAAAAAAATTATAAACATAAATGAAAAAGAAGAGTTTTCACAGTAATGAAATTCACAATGAGTGAAGTTTTCTGCTTCATTTTTGGAGTGGTTTGGGATTACAGAAAAATATTACAAAACTTCACCAGGTAATCAGCAAACCATTGGTAGTCCTTATCTTGGAATATATGCTAACTTTCTCCCCAATATAACAGAATTAAACTCACTTATGATTTACCTATCCATAGTTCTTCTGCTCCTTCTATTTGAGCATAGAATTAGGACTATACCCATTCATAATATGTCCCATAGAGTTATATTTTCCAGCTGTTCATATTACAGTTGAGCCCTGAATCTCATCAGAATTCCTGGCAACACCTACTGTCCAGTTCATCAGACTTTCTCAGGACAGCTAACAAAATAATGATAATGGACAATTTACATTTAAAAAAAAACAAAACAAAACAGTTTATCTGCAACTGCAAGAAAGTTCCATTCATCTGCTCCATGGGTTCTAAGCGCACTTTCAAAAATAAGCAGAGTAGCCATCATCATCCTAAAATGCTCAAGATTAAGGAATGAACAAACTTAAGGACAGGATGTAAATATAGACAAAAGTACACTTACTATTATTCTATTAATTGAAGAATTTGTAATGTTGATATAAAAGCAGTGGTCATCAGAGGTTTTAAGAGGAGAGATAGGGAAGAATGACTGAGACTGGGGCATTTGGGGGACATTATAATTCCTCTGCTTGATAGTGCAATAATAGATTCAGGATATTATACAATTTGTCAAAATCTATAAAATTATATGCTGTAAAGTGTTAACCATAATGTAAAATACAGACCATGGCTACATGCAATGTTTCAATATTTATTCATCAATTGTGACAAATATACCACTCTAGTGTAAGATAAAAATAAGGGAAAATATGAGATAGAGAAGGGGGCTTATAAGAATCCCATGTATTTTGGATGTAATTCTATGTAATTTAAAACATCTTTAAAATAAAGGAAAATATATTAAAAGCAAAAAAATTGTCACTTGTAATCAGTGACAACCATGATGGGTAGTGAAACTTACAGAATAGCCCATGAATATAAAAATTTCTATTGGACAGCACTGTTCTACATTATGTTGCATGCATTACAATTTAGAAAGCACTTTCTCAAATCATAATGGAATGAAACTGGAAATCAATAACATACAGAAGAAGGGAAAATTCACACGTATATGGAGATTAAACAACACATTCTTAACTAGAGAGTCAAAAAAGAAATTGCAAGAAAAATAATGAAATATTGAGCTGAATGATAACAAGACCAGAAAATATCAAAACCTATGGGATACAGCAAAGGCAGTGCTGAGAGAGAAATCTATAGCCCACAATACTTACATTAAAACATAGGAAAGTTAAAATCTAAGACCTAACTGAATATCTGGAGCAACTATATAAAAGAACAGCAAACAAATCCCAAACCAAACCAGAGGAAAGAAATAATAAAGATCAGAACAAAAATAAATGAAATAGAGAATAAAAGAGATAAACAAACCCAAAAGTTGGTTCTTCAATAAAATTTTTAAAAATTGACAAAAAATTGACTTAGCTAAACTAATAAAGAAGAAGAATATAAATAAAATCAGAAATGAGAGGTTGGACATCACCACAAATGTCACAGAAATAAGAGAGATTAAAATGAGAGGATACTATGAACAATAGTACGCAAACAAACTAGACAAATAGAGGAAATGGACAAATTCCTAGAAAGAGAGGAACAGTCTATACTGACCCTAGAAGAAATAAAAGATCTCAACAAACCAATCATAAATAAAAACATTTAAACAACCAATAACCTCCCAAATATGAAAAGGCCAGTAACAGAGAGATTCACATTTGAGCTCTACCAATAGTGGTATATATTGTGAAAATTTTGATTTTTACCAACAATAAAAAATAAATTAATTAAAAAAAAGATGACTTAATCCCATTCTTTCTTAAGCTCTTCCATACAATTGAACAAGAGGGAATGCTACCAAATTCATTCTATGTAGCCAATATCACTCAAACACCAAACACAAATAAAGATGACAGGAGAAAAGGAAATTACAGACCAATATCTCTAATGAATATAAATATAAAATTCTTCAACAGTATACTTGCAGATCAAATCCAAAAGCACACCAAAAGAATTATTCACCATGATCAAGTGGGTTTTATCCCATGTAGGCAAGAGTGGTTCAACACAAAAAATCCATTCGTGCAATGTATTGCATTAATTAATTGAAGAAGAAAAATTACATTATCATCTCAATTGACACAAAAGACATTTGACAAAATATAGCATACTTTCCCGATAAAAACACACCAAAGTACAGGAATAAAAGGAAGACTTTTCAACATATTAATCTCATAAGTGACAAACACACAGTTAACAATGTACTCAGTAGTGAAAGACTGAAGTATTTCCTGCTGGGATCAGGAATAAGATAAAGATGCCCACTATCACCACTGTTATTCAATACTGTACTAGAAGTTCTAGCTAGGGCAATTAGGCAAGAAAATCCACCCAAACAGGAAAAGAAGAAGTAAACCTTTCACTAATCACTGCTGATATGATCCTTTACCTAGAAAATCACAATAAAATCCACAACAAAGTTACCACAACTAAAACACTGGTTCAGCAAAGTATCAGGATGCAAGATTAATATGCAAAAATCAGTAGTGTTTCTATACACTACTAATGAGCAATCTGAGTAAGAAGCCAGAAAAATAGTTCACTTACAATAGTAACTAAAAGAAACAAATATTTGTGAAAATCCTCATAAATGTGTGGAAATGAGGAGGTTGAGGGTAACACATTACAGTGAGTATAACTAACACTGTTGACTCATAAATATGATTGTGGCTGAAAGGCATAGTCTGTGGATGTAAATGTCAATTGAAAGTAAGCTTGAGAATAATCTAGGGAATGATTAACAGTGGTTTCAGTAGTGGATGAAGATTGTCATTAATAATATAATTATAAGAATGTTCTTTTAAAATGATTTAAGAATATCGTGATACACAGGAAAATGACAACTAAGTTAACTTATGGACAATAGTTAGGACCAATACTGTAATTTTTTTTTGCAGCATTTGAATTTCTAAGAACAATAATGGGAAATTTAAAGGGGTATGGGAATTTCCTATTTAGTGTAAACAAAAATATTCTAAAATTAATGAGGTGATGACAGCACAACTCTGTGATGGAAATGAGAGCCACTGATTGTACACTGAATGTATTGTCCAAGGCATGGGGCTTTATAACACAGTGAATCCTGTGGTGGAGGATGTATTGTGGTTAATAGAAAAAATATAAGAATGATCTCCCTTGAGTTATAAAAAATCTAGAAAAGTAATAGAGTTTTAATCATCAGGTGGGTTGTGGGAAATTACATCAAATATAAGATACTGGCTATAGTTAGTAGTAAAATTTCATGATGCTGTTTCATAGTTTATAACAAATGTTTCAGAACAATGCAAGCTGTTAGTAGCAGTGTAATGCATGGGAGCCTTGTGTGATGATATGAATGTTTGTTTTATAATTTCAGAATATTTACTATACACTTATGGTTTATGTCTGCTCACATGTGTATGATATAATTCAATAAAATTGTTTAAATGAAAATATAAAAATTAAAAGTGCTCTTTATTTACTTGACAAACGCAATTCTCACTAGATTTTAGGCCCTGAGATTGCTGTGTTAAAATATTGGTCAGTAAGAGAGACCCTATTATCACCTCCAGTGGAGGATTCTCATTGTATGAAAGGTAGAACTTGCATACCAGTGATTGCCACCATGAACATAATCTTAGGATCCAAACCCACTCCATACCTATAGGCATATATTATTCAACTCGACAGTTAAAATCATTCATGGGAGAAAAAAGTAGGTGGAAAATAGTTAGGGGGAGAGGATGAGGAGATTGAGAAAGAGATTAAGTGGAGTTTGAAGAGTTAGAACAACAAGATTTAGATCAACAAGGAAAAAAAAAGGAAATTAGTAAAGGTAAAATAAGAAGAAAAATAATCAATTGAAATGATGGTTGATTTTAGTTATACAAGATACGGGCAACACATAAACATAGATACTAAGAACCTGATAACTCTGTTTATGTGTCACCTTCAAGGTTTCTACAGACCTGGGACCCTTGAACCACTTACCAGTAATTCTTTGTATAACTAAACTGGATTATTGATTTCTTTTCTTTTACAAACTGTTTTTTTGGGTTTTTGACAGATAAAATACAGTTGAAACAAAATATGTTTGCTTTAATATATATGATAGTGAAATTTTAAGTGAATATTTAGCATGGGATTAAGAATCTAGAAGAAGTTTTAAATATCTAGATGAATTGAAAATGTATAGATGGAAGTAGTTATTAAAATCATCCATTGTGCCCAAACAGATATTTGAACACCAATGTTTATTGCAGCGTTATTCACAATTGCCAAAATTTGGAAGCAACCCAAGTGTCCATCGATGGCTGAAAGGATAAACAAAATGATGTATATACATACAATGGAGTATTACTTAGCTGTAAGAAAGAATGAAGTATTGACATATATGACAACATCAATGAATAAAAATGACCATATGTTGAGTGAAGTAAACCTGTCACTAAAGGACAACTATTGCATTATCTCACTAATATGACTTAATAATATTGAGCTGACTCACAGAGATAGAGTCTGGAAGATAGATTATCAAGAGACAGAAAAGGCATAGAAAGTGGTGTGCTGATGCTCAAACTGGGCAGAATCTATGATCAGGTTGAGGGTGGCAATTTTGCTGTTAATGGGGAAGATTGGGATGCAGTGGTGCAAGTGGAATTGATAGTGGTGAAGTATGAGTATGAGCAAGGTAGGAGGATGGGTTGTCTATCCATGGACCGGGGGGTAGGACTGGAGGAAGGAACAGGTGAACTCTGGGAAGGATGTGGTGTGTGATTGAGAATACAATTGTGATTGAGTTCTTTTATTATCTATAGCTGGAGAGGGTCACCAGGTGATGAAGGCATGTTGGGGAAGGGTACAAAGGGGCATGCTTCTATAGACTATGAATGTATTCAAGTTGTCATTATAGGATGTTATCTCAGTGGGTGGATACCCACAAAATATATAGGAATCCCCTATTCTATTTTTAAATACATTTTGAATTGAATTATATCACTCACACAAGAACATACATAGACAATAAGTGTATAGTAAAAGTTGTGAACTTACAAAATAAACATGCATAACATCAAACAAGAGTCCCATATATCACCCCTCCATAAATATTTTGCATTGTTGTGAAACATTTGTTACAAACTGTGCAAGAGCACCATCAAAATATTTTATATCTTTTATGCAATCTAAAAATTGTCTATAAACAAATTTTATTATATGAGAAAAAATCATCTACTGCAAATATTAGTAATTTAAAGCTGTTATATATAGTGGTAAGAATAACAGGCATAAATCTTTTACAAATGCATAAACCAAAATTGATGATTTTTCCAGAAATTCTGATAGTTACTGCACATAATATCTTTTTTCATGTTAGAAAAATAGATTTTAGAGAATCCAAGGGATGTTTCCAAAAGTCAAAAATATCTGTTATAGAATGAGAATTGAAACTGTGATAAAATTTTACTACTCTTCATGATTTAATGATGCTCTATTTATTATGAAATCTGAATTCTATATCAAGTTGGTAATCTCATTCCACCTCAGCACAAGAACTGTTCTAAGTCTTGGAATGCAGTCATATCTCATTTCCAAAAGCAGTAAATAAGATGTTTTAATTTCCTAGACTACATTAGATTTTAGACAGTGCTATTGAAACCAATGGCCATTTACCAACACCAAATATGTTCTATGACAATGCAAGATAGTGGTGGTGGAGTGATGTATGGAGCCCTGTATGTTATGCATGTTTGTTCTGTAAGTTCAAAACTGTTACTACACATGTATTGGGTATTCATGCTTATGTAGGAATGATATACTTCAATAAAATTTTTAAAATAAAAAAAACTAACAAAAATCCTGTCTTAGACCACTTCTGCTTAATTGATATTAACTTCTGTTGGCTAATTTATGATATATTTAAAGGAAAATGTGAGGGTGAGGCACTTTAGAGATGGAAGAAAAAGGAGTAATGCTGATGGTGAGAGGAAGAAAAAAGAAATGACTGGTTTCTTTGCTTGAGTTCCTTCTGTTTGTGTTACATTGCTCCCAACACCAATCTGACCTACCTAGCCCTGCCAACAGGTACCTGGAACAGGATCTGAAAACCAGGGAAATGCTACTTCTAACATCAACGACCTTCATGTTCCCCCTCTGTAATCCTAGGATTGTGGCTACCTGCATGATTCTGGAGGGAAAAATATTTAGAACACTTACCTGAGCCTCATCCAGAAGTGAATTCCTCTTCAGGTCAATTTAAGATGCTGCAAGTTTATAATTCCTTCATATTAATCTCTGCTTGAGGAAAGGGATTTAGGAAGCCCCTTAGACTAATGAGTCTGTCATATAGAATGACATGCTAGAGCCTGATTCTACAGGAAACTTAATGGGGGCAGAGAATGTGAAGGGGCCCCAGATATTGCCAGGGAGTGCAGAATTCATCCAATCCAACTTCCCATCAATTAACATAATATGGAGCCATATCCCCAAAAAGCGAAATGCAAGGATTTCATTTACCATACATCAAGTAGCATTTCCTAAGATATTAACTCATGAAATAGGCAATATTACTGACATTCCTATTTACAGGTGGGGGACTGAGACATAGCAAGTTTAAGTAATTCCACACAGAGTTAGCAGAGAGACATCAGGATTGAACTGATGGCCAGGGTCACATTTAGAGACAGGTTCTTAAACACTGTGTTTGTCTACATCACAATGGCAATGACTGTACTAGGAGAGATCCCTAGGTAGATTCTTGGAGCACAGAGATACTTGCTTTTCTGAAAATTGCTTTCAAAAATATCCAGAATGAATACGGAGTTCTGTGGCCTTAAGACAAAATGGTGGAGGGATTGAGATGGTGAGCAGATGGAGTATGCTATAGGCTGGTTGGAAATAGTAAAAATATCAACAGTGATTTCCAGGGTTGAAAGGGCAGGGTGAGAATGGTCCAAATGGAAACAGAACTGAAGTGGGAAAGGAATAAAATTAGAGTAGCTGTAGAAAATTCTGATGGCAGAAAGAAGTGGGAAGATTGTGCTTATCAGTGTGTTGAATATTTAGTTACTTAATAATATGTACAACACAAAGTGAACCTAATGTAAATGATGGACTGTAGTTAATAGCATAATTATAAAAATGTTCATTCATGAATTTTAACAAATGTACCACACTTGTGTAAGGTGTTATATGGGTACCTCTGTATTTTATGCAAAATGTTGCTACAAAGCTACAACTTATTTTTAAAATTATATTTTCAAAAAAAGCATTAATCCAAACTGGGCCAGAAAAGACTTTTTTGCTGAATAACATTATTTGACAAAAACATATTTAGAAATGAGTTTACAGTTATAAATATTAAATTTTAGTTTCTGTGCTCCTGTCTCTGCCACTATGTTTTTCTAAAGTGCTGTTCCCTTATCTCTTCAACTGATAACTTTGTTTAGTGTAGTTCTTACAACACAAAGGGTGCTAAAAAATGACAGAAGAATTGGTAAATAACAGCACTATAGAAAAAATATTATCTCTACTTTTCAGACAAGGAAGCTGGTGCTAAAAGATTCAGAGATATTTCCCAAATTTTCACATATATATGACCTATTCTTAATCCCTAGATTGTGCTATTTCCATGACTACTTGCTTCATTTCTTTTTCAGAGAACAGTGGACAGATAGTGGGAACACACAGTAGAGAACTCAAGGTTTGCTTATACTTCTAGGGTGCCCTATCATGATTCAATTTCTGATTTATTTAAAATGTATCAAAAGGAGAACTAAATGTTCTTGATGTCTCTTTGGAGCTTAATTTCTGAAAATGTTCTGTGAAGACAAGGAATATCAGGGAAAGGTAATTCTATTTATAGAAATGACAGCAAAGAATATTCTGTTCAATTCTGTCACATGCAGTCACAAATTTCTGCCTATAGCCTCAACCCTTAACTAAGCCATCTGTGTCCAATATTTGGAATTTTATGTGTCATAATATGTTTATGATGATTAGAAAATTCCAGAAAACAACAAACCTGAAATGGCTATTTGACCAAGTTGATGACCTCTGAATCTGACTTGAGTCCACTCAATCTTTTAATTTGTGAAAATGCTGAAGCTTCCCAAATTCCTTTTAGTGCATTGTGACTGTTCTCACTAAGAGACAACTCTTTCCTAGGGATGGAAATATATGTATCCCATGTGATATTGACAAAGATCAACACTATCTTTACTTCCACTGATTCACAGAC
The DNA here is from genome assembly GCA_026826555.1 of Tolypeutes matacus. Lineage (NCBI taxonomy): Eukaryota > Metazoa > Chordata > Mammalia > Cingulata > Chlamyphoridae > Tolypeutes > Tolypeutes matacus. The sequence continues at coordinate 1,173,869 of JAKSZT010014497.1, read as the reverse complement.
TTGGCCCTGAGGAGGATGTTAGTCTACATAATAAACTAAAAATTAAGTAAATCTGGAGAGAAGGGAGAAAGTGAGAAATTCCATAAAAGAGGAAAATACCCAAAATGCTGGTGATTTGAGACCTCATTTTAAATGTCCTGTGGATATTCATAATTATGCCTTTTTTGTGACTCCAAGCCTGTTGACATCTTCAAGATTTTGGGGGGTTTTGTTCATTGCAAATATGTAGAAGTCTTATCAATTCCCTTAATGCACTTTGAAATTAGATGTCTGAAAAACTAATACTTTTTTCCAAATTAAATCACCAGTCAGTGTAATGAAAATGAACTCAACTATGTACTAATAAGAATGCAGGCCTTTTAAAATATATTTTTATTTATTTTTAAAATATACTTATATTACATAAAATGTTACATAAAAAAATAAAGGATTCCCATATGTCTCAGTCCCCTAACCTCCGACTTTCCCCCACCTTAACAACTTCTTTCGTTAGTGTGGTATATTCATTGCAAATTATGAACACATTTTGGAGCCTTGCCACTAAGCACGGATTATAGTTTACATTGTATTTTACCCTCTCTCCAGCTCAATTCTGTAGAGTATGAAGAATGCATGCTTTTTAAATAAAAGGACCCTATAAATATATTCCAGGAAGCTGGTGATTCTTGAATCTAATTCTCCAGGTGTGAATATGTCACATTTATCCCAAAACCTAATGAAACATTGTATTTGGATAGACCTTAGGCATCATTCTCAGGAGATTCAAAACTGAACTAATGCTCTTTTCTCTCTAAAAACTTTCCTGCTCTTTTGACATTTGAATATACTTTTTGGGCCTGAGTGCAACATCAGCACAACTGCTCAAACCACAAAACTGGAAATCATCACTGACATATTATCTTTATTTTCATTTTTTTTTTTTTTTGCTCTTGCTTTCTGTTTTTTTTTTTTTTTTTAGTATATTTGTTTTTACAGGAGTTGTGAACTTACAAAACAACCATTCCCATGTGTAAAGTCTAGGGATGTGACTATCAATTGAAAGAAAGTTAGAGAATAATCTAGGGACAGAATTTTCATTTATTTCTACACAACAAACTGTACATATATAAAGTGTACAATTTGATACACTCTAACTTGAGGATATCTGGTGAAAGCATCATGACAATCAAGATATTAAACACTTATACCACCTCTGTAAGTTTTGTTCCCATGAATTAACAATCCCTCTTGCTACTTAAGCAATCACTAACCCAGTTTATTTACTTAATGATTAGTTCTCATTTTCTAGAATTTTAAATAGAATCATTTTTTCTATCTACTTTAATTCAGCATAATTATTTTGAAGTTGATCCATGTTGTTGCATATATCAAAATTTCATCCATTTTTATTGTTGGGATGTAATATGTGGATAAATATACAATAGTTATTTTTCCACCCACCTATCAATGGACATTTAGATTGATTCCAATTTTTAGCCATCAAATAAATTTGCTATGAACATCTATGAAAAAGTTTCTGTAGTGTCATAAGGTTTCATTTCTCTTGGATAAATAAGTAGAATAATTCAATAATATGCTTAACAATTTAAGAAATTGTATGCTGTTTTCCAAAGTATTTGCACTGATTTACATTCCAACCAGTAATGAATAAAAGTTCCAGTTACTCCATATTCTTGTCAACCCTTCATATGATCAGTTCATATGATCAGTGTTTTTAACTTCAGCCATTCTAGTGCACTGATATCTCATTATGGTTTTAATTTGCATTTCACTAATGGTGTTGAACATCCTTTCATATGCTTATTTGGCATCCATTTATTCGTTGGTGAAGTGTCTTAAATTTTAGGCCACTTTTTTTTGTTGGGTTGTTAGGTTTCTTATGCTGTTTTCCATGTTTTGAGTGTTATTTATATATTCTAGGTACTGTCTATTTTCTGGATTTTTTTGTCTGATGCATGTTTTGCAAATATTTTCTCCCAATGTGGGATGTCTTTCATTCTCTTAACAGTGTGTTTGGAAGAATAGTTTTAAAATTTGATAAAGGTCAATTCATAATTTTTTAGAATGAATTATGCTATTAATGTTACAACTATCCCACAATCTTTACACTGAAGGAATAATTGGAATGGAACATGAGTGCACCTTCTTGGATGCTGGTTATCATTTCATTCTTGATATGGGTGCTTATTGCATGAAATGATACAGAAAAGTTCATGCACGTATATAATAAACCTAAATAAAATATTTTTGTAAAATCCTCAGTTCTCATCCTTTAAGGTTTGACTCAAGTTAACAATGATAGCTGTCATATTCTCCACCATCCTTCATCTAATATAAAATGATGGGTTGTTAGAGGATCTTTGTTGCTTTTCTCATGTCCCTAATAATGTGGCAAAACACATTTGACCTAGAATGCATTCTTCTCAGCTACTTTCATTCACATAATCACCTGCTAATATTGTAACACTCAAATGAGGGATTGCCTGATCCTAGACTCTCAGCCTCCAAAGAATCAGCACCCTCAGCATTGTGAGATTCTTGAGAATTATAATAATTCAGCATGAGTATTTTCTCCACCATTTTGTAATTACTTTCATGCCCAGATTATTTCCTCCTTTTCTTTGTGCACTGTCATCTATCATAATGCCTATGACTAGATGCTCCATGAGTGTTTAGATGAATGGACCAAGCCATACTTCTCAATACAAATTGTGATATCCATCACAGTAAAATACTTTAAATTATCTTTACATCCTTTTTCTATTTTTGCAACAGGTAAGTTTACTTTTCATATATAATTTTTAAATCATTTTAAATTTTTATTTTAATATACTTTTTTATTTTTAAAAGATACTTTTATTACATAAATGTTACATAAAAAAATATAGGGATCCCCATATGTCCTGCTCCTTACCCATCCCAATTTTCCCACATTAACAACATACTTCATTAGAGTGGTACATTTGTTACAATTGATGAACACATTTTGGGGCATTGCCAGGAAGCATGGATTACAGTTTATATTGTAATTTACACTCTCTCCCACACAATTTTATAAGTTATTGCAAGATATATAATGGCCTGTAGTTGTCATTGCAATGTCATTCAGGACAATTACCAGGTCCCCAAAATGCCTCCATATTACACCTGCTTCTCCCTCTCCCTCCCCTCAGAATCTCCAGTGGCCACTCTCTCCACATCAATGATACAAGTTCTTCCATTCTAAGAATCACAGTAAGTCTATAGCAGAATACCACTAAGTCTACTCTAGTCCTTTGCTCTTTCCCCAATTCTGAGGATTCTGGGATGGTAATGCCCACCCCACCTCTAATTGAGATGTGACTTAGATAGTATGAGGTAAACGGATGGGACTATCTTGATTGCAGCTGCAGACTATCTGTTCCTTAGGATGGTTGTTGTCCATCATCATCTCCTTGGTAGTTGTCCCGGGTGAGTCCAGTGTACAGGAGAGTAGATTTTGAAACACTGTTGAGATTCAGAGCCAAGCCTGAACAGCCCAAAAGCTGTTTGGACAGCCCAAAGATTTAAATTTCATGGTCTTAAATCTTATTTTTTCATTATTAGAGAAGTTCACTTTGAATTATCTATTTCAGGCATGCAAGTTTGCAATTTTTGTTTAAGATGCTATAAAATGCAAATTCTGAGTACTATAATCACATCTTGCTTCTAGGTTATTGGTCAAGATTTTATATGAAAGGAATTTTAGTGTCATCATAACTGAAAAGAATAAATTAATAACCATATACCTTTGCATATGCTTAAGATTTTTATAATGTACAATTAGCTTTTACAGGCATTTTCTCAGTTATTCTTCATATCTGCAATTGCAAATGGAAAGTCAGATGGAATGATACCTAATCTACATGTAGAGAAAATATAAATCAAAGAAGAAAAATGATTTACTCAAGATCACACAAGTAATTGGCAGAGGACTTTTAAGTACAAGTTGAGATCATTGTAACAATCAATGACATGAAAGATGCAAGGGTGTGATTCCCACTACATCCCACTTCAACTCTCCTATTTAGCTTGTGCATAAAACAGTTGGATCTTGGAGGATGATGGTGGATTGTTGTAAATTTAACCATGTGGTAACACCAATTACAGCTGCTGTCTCAGATATGGTATCATTATTTGAACAAATCAACACATCCCCTGGTACTTGATATACAGCTATTGACATAGCAAATGTTTTTTCCTCAATTGCCATTAGTAAGGACCACCAGAAACTTAGAAACCAGAAAAGCTGTTAGTTTTGAGTGGGGACTGGACAAAGGTAAGTCTCTGTGACAGTTCTAGACTGTTGTGCAAGCTGCACTTCCACTTGTGCCTATGATTCTGCAGATCCAATGGTGCTGGAAATGTCAATGGCAAACAGAGATCTTTCTGGAGACTTTGGCAGGCCCCTATAGGAGAATCACAATGCAGGCCCTTAGGATTTTGGAGCAATGCCTTGCCATTCTAGGCAGATAACTATTCTCCTTTTGAGAAACAGCTTTTGGCCTGATATTGGGACTTAGTAGAAACTGAACACTTAACCATGAGCCATAAAGTTTCCATCAAATCTGAGTTGCCTGTTGTGAGCTGGGTATTGTCTAATTGACCAAGCCATAAAACTGGCCATGCAGAGCATCACTACATCAAAAAGCAGAAGTTTTGTGAGATTGGGCTCTTGGAGGTACTAAAGGCACATGTAATTTTCATGAAGAAGTGGCTGAAATGCCCATGGTCACCATTCATAGCACATTACTTTCTCTTTCCCAGCCCACCCCTATGGATTCTTGGGGAGTTCCTTACATTCAGTTGACTGAGAAACATAAAACTCTGGCCTGGTTTACAGATGGTTCTGTTGAAGGTTCTCATTTCCTGACTTTAAAACGTATTACTTAAATACAATGGTAAAAAAAGAAAGAAAGAAAAGGAAAGAAAAAGAAAATGCAACAGCATGGTATTGGCATAAATATAGACATATTGACCAATGGAATCTAATTCAGAAATCATAAATAGACCTTCACTTCTACATCAAGTGATTTCTTAAAAGGTTGGCAAATGCATACATATAGGTGGGAACAATCTATTCAACAAATGGTGCTGGGAGAACTGGATATCCATAGATAAAAAGAAGAAAGAGTACTATCATTTCACACATTATGCAAAAATTAACTCATGAAAGCTAGAATAACAAAGCTCCTAGTATAAAATGTAGGGAAACATCTTCAAGGTATTGTGGTAGGTAGAGGATTCTAAAATCTTATACACAAACATGAGCAATGAAAGAAAACTTGGATAAATGGGACTTTATTAGTCAGGGTTCTCTTGGGAAACAGTATCAACAGGAGATATCAATCAATAACATAAGATTTTATAATATTCTATCATGTGACCATAGGTATGCACAAGTCCAGGTTCTGCAGGCAGGCTGCAAACTACGGGCTCTGATGAAAGTGCAATGAAAGGTCCTTGATAAGTTTCTGGGAGAAGTTGGCTGTCCAAAGACTAGCTGGGAAATTCTCTCTGAATGTTGAAATCACTTCCCCTTTTAAGGCATTCAACTGATTGGATAAAAGTGTCACACACTGCTGATGCAATCTCACTGATTGATGCAGATATAATCAGCCATCCATGCAGTAAACTCACTGGTGATTGAAGTCCATACATGCTCTTGTATTACAGTTAGCCCAGTACTTGCTGGACCAAACACCTGGACACAATTACCTGGCCAAGTTGACACATTAGCCTAACCATCTTAGTACCACTTGTCAACTCAGCAACCATACACATTACCCTAAGCCATACTTCGTCTCTAAGTAAAAACAGACAAGCATAAATATATATTTCCTCCTAGAAATGTTCAAGTCCCCTGCATACAACTGGAAATGCATTAACTTCCTACAGAATAGGGTGCAAGTCCTTGGGTAATATTCACTCTTAAACTTGACACCCTGAAATATTATGACATGAAATGAAAACAAATTTTCATATGATAGGGGAAAATTTGGGGGAAGAAAACAAAGAAATTCATTTTGTGTACATATACAATCATGCTTATAACAACAATGAAGAAGGGTTCATGACTATTACAGTCCTCACTTCTGTACTGGTCACGTGGATGAAGTTCATATTTATCACTACCTTCTTCCACTACCCATTCCATGTTCCCGTTACCTTCAGCAAGCACTTCAGCTGGCCATGATTCTTTGCCTGTTGGGATGACCCAACATTTCATTCCAGAAGATTTTGGGCCACTCTTAGCCTTGCTTGAATTGGTTTGTTGCAATTTTCCATTGGCTTTATTTTTTTTTTTAATTTTTTTTTAAAGATTTTATTTATTTATTCATTTATCCCCCCCTTGCTGCTTGTGCTCACTGGGTCAGCTAACCGCGCCATGTGGGCGGGCTTGCCTTCACCAGGAGGTCCCCGGGAACCAAACCCGGGGCCTCCCATATGGTAAACAGGAGCCCTACTGATTGAGCCACAGCCGCTTCCCTTCCATTGACTTTAATCACAGAACATGGCAGTACTGAGACACCCTACAGGATCTCCTGAATTCTAGGCAAACTCTTCTTTACCCCCATTATGTAGATGTAGTCCTATTTCCCCCTTGATAGTCAGGATCAATCACCCCAGCCAGTACAGTAATTCCCTTTTGTGCCTGTTAATTCACAGTAAGAGGAACCCAATGTGGCCAGGTGTCAGTCTTATCTTCCAGTTCAACGGAATCATCATTGTTTTCCCTGGTGACAGCACTCTTCCTTTTGGGACTAAAACCTGTAGACCAGCAGAGCTTAAGGTTGCAGGGACAGGAAGCAAAAATTTTCCTAGTGGGTCACTAGGGGTAATAGTGAGTGGTGCTCCTCCCATTTCCACCCCTTGATTCCTGGACCCATGTATCCTGGTTATGGGAGAAACAGCAACATAGAGAGGATGCTAATATAGAGCATACACGGCCTCCTTAGAACATTGCCATAGAACGTTACCTAGCTGTCGCCGTAATTGAGTCTTCAAAAGGCCATTCCACCATTCTATTAATCCAGCTGTTTCAGGGTGATGGGGAACCTGGTAAGACCAGTGAATTCCATGGGCATGTGCCCATTCCCACAAATCATTTGCTGTGAAATGGGTTCCTTGATCAGAAGCAATGCTGTGAGGAATGCAATGGCAGTAGAAAAGACATTCGGTAAGTCCACAGCTGGTAGTTTTGGAAGAAGCATTGCATGCCAGAAATGCAAACTCATAGCCAGAGTATGTGTCTATTCCATTTAAAACAAATCACTGCCCCTTCCATTGTGAAAGTGGCCCAATGTAGTCAACCTGCCACCAGTTAGCAGACTGGTCACCTCGAGGAATGGTGCCATATTGGGGCCTGAGTGTGGGTCTCTGCTGCTGGCACATTAGGCATTCAGCAGTGGCTGTAGTCAAGTGAGCCTTGGTGAGGGGAAGGCCATGTTGCTGAGCCCATGCATAACCTCCAGTCCTACCTCCATGGCCACTTTGTTCATCAGCCCATTGGGCAATGACAGGAGTGGCTGGGGAAAGAGGCTGAGCATTAGCCACAGAGCAGGTCATCTTATCCACTTGATTATTAAACTCTTCCTCAGCTAAAGTCACCCTCTGGTGAGCATTCACATGGGACACAAATATGATATTGTTTTTTGCCCACTCAGAAAGGTCTATGCTCATACCTCTTCCCCAGACCTCTTTGTAACAAGTTTTCCAATCATGATCCTTCCAAGTCCCTGACCATCCAAGAATCAGTGTACAAATGCAACTCTGGCCTTTCTTCTTCCAGGCAAAATAAACAACTAGGTGCACTTCTTGAAGTTCTGCCCACTGGGAGGATTTGTCCTCACTGATATCCTTCAAGGATGTCCCAGAAAAGGGATGCAGTGCCACAGCTGTCCATTTTTGGGTGGTATCTGCATATTGTGCAGAACCATCTGTAAACCAGGCCAAAGTTTTCCCATCCTCACCCAACTGATTGTAAGGGACTCCCCAAGAAGCCAAGGTTGTGTGCTGGGAAAGAGAAGGTTACATGGCAGAGGTGGTGACCATGGACTTTTGGGCTACTTCCTCATGTAACTTACTTGTGCCTTCAAGGTCTGCTCGAGCCCTATCTCATATATTCCACTTCCACTTTATTATGGGGTGCTGCTGTGAATGCCAAACTTTATGGTTTGGTGGGTCAGACAATACCCAGCTCATGATAGGCAACTCAGGTCTCACCGTAACTTGATGCCCCATGGTTAAGTGTTCAGTCTCTTCTAAGGCCCAGTAGCAAGCCAAAAGCTGCTTCTCAAAATGGGAGTAGTTATCTGCAGAGGATGGTAAGGATTTGCTCCAAAATCCTATGGGTCTGCATTGTGATTCCCCTATATGGGCCTGCCAAAGGCTCCAGACAGCATCTCTATTTGCCAGTGAAACTTCTAGCACCATTGGGTCTGCTGATCATATGGTCCAAGTGGTAGTGCTGCTTGCACAGTAGCCTGGACCTGTTGCAGGGCCTCCTCTTGTTCCAGTCCCCAATCAAAACTAGCAGCTTTTCTGGTCATTAGGTAAATGGGCTGAAGTAGCACACCCAAATGTGGAATGTGTTGTCTCTAAAATCAGAAGAGGCCAACAAAGCATTGTGCCTCTTTTTTTTTTTTTTTTAACTTTATTTTGTACATTTAATAATTGAAAACATAAACAATTAAAAACTAAAAAGTAAACACAGATGAATAAATATATACATTTCTCAATTTAATGTAATGGATACATGCAAATTTTTTGTTTGTTTTTGTTTTATTTGTTTTTCTGGGTTTTTTTGTGTGTGAATCAAACAGTCTATTCACACGATGGAATATTATGCAGCTGTAAGAAGAAATGAAATCATAAAGCATATGGCAACATGGATGAACCTGGAGGACATTATGTGCCTCTTTTTTGATTGTAGGAGGGGCCAGGTGCAACAGCTTATCCTTTACTTTAGAAGGGATATCTTGACAGGCTCCACACCACTGGACACCTAGAAATTACACTGAGGTGGGAGGACCCTGTATTTTGTTAGACTTATCTCCCATCCTCTCTCACGCAAATGCCTTACCAATAAATCTAGAGTGTTTGTTTCTTCTTGCTCAGTAGGTCCTATCAACATGATATCATCAATATAATGGACCAGTTTGATGCCTCGTGGGAGGGAGGGACAATCAAGGTCCCTGCAGACAATATTATGACATAGGGCTGGGGAGTTGATATACCCCTGAGGTAGGACTGAGAAGGTATACTTCTGGCCTTTCCAGCTGAAAGCAAACTGTTTCTGGTGGTCCCTACTAATGGCAATTGAGAAAAAAGGATTTGTCAGATCAACAGCTGCATACCAGGTACCAGAGGAAGTTTTGATTTGCTCAAGCAATGATACCACATTTGGGAGAGCAGCTGCAAGTGAAGTTACCACCTGGTTAAGTTTATGATGATCTACTGTAATCCTCCAAGATCCATCTGTTGTCTGCACATGCCAAATAGGAGAGTTGAATGGGGATGAGGTGGGAATCACCACCCCTGCATCCTTCAAATCCTTGATGGTGGCACTAATCTGCAATCCCTCCCGGAATCTGGTATTGCCTTTGATTTACTATTTTGCTTGACAGGGGCAGTCCTAGAGGATTCCACTTGGCCTTTCCAACCATAATAACCCTCACTACACAAGTCAGGGATCCAATGTGGGGATTCTGCCAGCTACTGAGTATGTCTATTCCAAGTATGCATTCTGGAACTGGGGAAATAACCACAGAATGGGTCTGAGGACCCACTGGACCCACTGTGAGATGGACCTGTGCTAAAACACTATCAATCACCTGACCTCATAAGACCCTATTCTTGCTGGTGGACCACAGTGACATTTTGGGTTTCCTGGAATTAATGTTAATTCTGATCCAGTGTCTAATAATCCCCAAAATGTCTGATCATTTTCTTTCCCCAATGCACAGTTACTCTGGCAAAAGGTGTAGGTCTACCTGGGGAAAAGTGGGAGGAAGGTTGAGAGTATAAATTTTTGACAGTTTAAGAGGATCCTTCCCCAAGGGGACCTGGCCTTCTCCTCATTTAAGGGTCTCTGGGTCTGTAAACTGTCTCAAGTCTGGGAATTGATTAAGGGGCCATGATTCTCTGCATCTGTAATGTGAGTTAGAGTTTTGTTCATTTGGCCTAGAACTCTTCTGCTTATACAGATCCAGAAGAAATTTAGTAGATTGTCCATGTATTTCACTTCTAGGTATCCCATGATCTATTTGCCAATGTCATATCTGCATGTGACTCAGACTATTCTGTGTGCGTCTTTGAATCTGTCTTTCATTGTGGTAGCCACACCCACCTTTCCTTTGGCGATTAACTGCTGATACTTGCCTTTTACTGGGTTGAGATCTGATCATTCCCAAGATGTTTAAGGATTCCAATTCCATTACAGCCCTCCCTACAGTAATATCTGTGCTACAGACAAGAGCAATCACAGAGCTCTTCAGAGAAGATGGAGTTAGTCTTAAAAATTTATCCCTCACAGTCCTGGTTAAAGGTGTGTCCTCTGGACATTCCTGAGGTGGGTGGGCAGGTCTGAAATGGTAAATCCATTCTAGCATTCCAATCTCTCTAAGCTTTTGAATCCCCTAGTCTACTGTATCTCAGGGCAAATCGGGTATCTCAACATTGGACATGCTAGGCCCTTATTTGTTCCATGCTTCAGTCAGCCACACAACCAAACTCTTAGAGCCCTTTCTAACCCCTTCAGCTAGTGTTGAATCCAGAATTTCTGCTTTGTGGGCCCATATCAATAAATTCAGCCTGATCCTACTTATATTCCTTGAACCATTATCCCATACTTTTAGTATCCATTCCCACATATATTCCCCTGATTTCTGTCTATATAAGTTGGAAAACTCATGCAGTTCTTTCACAGTATAGCATACTTCCTCATGAGTTACACTTTGTTTTCACCTTTGGGGGCTTGTTCTGATTTTAATGTAGTAATAGGTCACATAGACAAAAAGGGTGGGTCGGGTAAGAAGATGGATTATAAATGTCTTGCAAGATACTGGTCTCAGGGCATTCCTTTGATTTTCTTCTGGTGAGACAGGATTAATCTCTTCAGGCAGGGGTTGGAAGGCAGATTTTCAGGGCAGCCTGGAAGTTGGGCAATGCATGCTGGAGTTTGACTGCTACTGCCTCATGGCTGGGAGTAAGTCCAGACTCTCTGGGGAAGGCTGGAGGCTGGGAAGTGCATGCTGGAGTTAGGCTGGTACCTGCCTCAGGACTGGGAGGAGGTTAAGACTCCCTGGGGCAGGCCAGAGGCTGGGATGTGCAGGCTTCAGTTTGGCTACTACCCAATTCAGGGATGGAAGGAGGTCCAGACTTCCTGGGGCAGGCTGGAGGCTGCATGATACAAGGTTGACAAGGTGTGGTCTCCACAGGGCAGACCATTGCAGGTTTATCTGGTAAAGTCTCAGCAGAATTTAGGGTTCCAATGTCCCCACCAATATTATCATCATCCCATATGTCTCCATCCCCATCCTCGGGGTTCCAATCAATACCTTCACTTTAATTGCAGAAACACTTCAAGTTTGAGATTTCAGTTTCCTCTGTAATTCTGTTACTCATACAATGAGAGTCTGAATTTGATTCTCAGATATCTCAAGCCTGTGGCTACAGGAGACAAGATTTTCTTTCAAGGCACACATAGAAACATTCATATCATTCATGAGGCATTTAAGTTTCAATATTTGAAAACTTTAGCTCATCTCTTTCTTTTGTAACTGTATCCAAAGTATCTAGGAGGAGACAGCCAACATCACTATACTTTTTGACTCCACAAAATTCTGTTAGGGTGTTGAAAACACTCTCACTCAGATCCTTGCTTCTTATAAGCATGGAAGTAGGGGAATCCAGTGATGCTATTTTGCATATCTCTATTGCCAGCTTATGCCATGGACTGTTAGCAACCTCTTCATTATTGGAAAGGGAGTCATTAGTACACCTGATTCCAGTTAGAGTAGGGAGCCAATTAAAAACTCCCAGAACCACCTCAAACATCCCATGTTTAAGACTCTGTTCCTCAAGAACCACTCCTTGTACCAAGCTGTATTAGTCAGGGTTCTCTTGGGAAAGAGAATCAACAGGAGATATCTGTCAATAATATGAGACTTTATAAGAGTCTCTCGTATGACCATGGGGATGCACAAGTCCAGGTTTCACAGGCGTGGTGCAAACCAGGGGCTCCAATGAAAGTCCAATGAAAGGTCCTTGATGAGTTTCTGGGTGAAGTTGGCTGTCCAAAGATGAGCTGGGAAATTCTCTCTGAATGTTGAAATCATTTCCCCTTTTAAGGCATTCAACTGATTGGATAAAAGTGTCACCCATTGCTGATGCAATCTCCCTGATTGGTGCAGATGTAATCAGCCATCCATGCAGTAAACACACTGGTGATAGAAGTCCATAAATGTTCTTGTATTACAGTTAGCCCAGTGCTTGCTGGACCTAAAACCTGGAAACAATTACCTGGCCAAATTGACATATTAGCCTAACCATCACAGGGACCTCTCAAAATTAAACACTTTTGTACTTCAAATGACTTTGTCAAGAAGATGAAAAGGTAGCTTACTCACTAGTAGAAAATTTAAGGGGACCATATAAACAAGGGATTTTTTTCCATATCATATAAAGAGATCATACAATTCAACAATAAAAAGACAAGCAACCCAATTAAAAATGCAAAATGCTTGATAAAAATTTTTCCAAAGAAGAAATACAAATGGGCAAATAGACCATGAAAAGGCACTCAACATCACTAGCTATTCAGTGATCAAAATTACATTGAGATACATTGAACACCTTACAAAATGGCCATTATTTTAAAAATCAAACAAACTACAAGTGCTGGAGAGAATGCAGACTAGCTAAATATAAAAATGCTGTATATTCTGGCAATCCCTGTGGTTGTTTTGAACCACTTGTTGGCGGAAGGGGAACGCTGAGCGGCAACCAGCGTTCGGGGGCCCACATGGCGTGGAGGGCGCATGGAGGAAAGACCACCGCGGAGACGAGGTAAGTACGCAGGTCTAATTTATTACAGGAAGGTTTGTTGTTTATATAGGTTCTGATAAGGGAAGTGAGTTAAGGACATGATTGGAGGAAGAGGGGTGATGTACATAGTAACTGGCAAAAAAAGAAGATTTTTAGAAAAGGTTATGATTGGACATTGAGGATTGACTGAAAGAAGTCTTTTCAGGTTCATGCCGGGAGTCACGTAGCACTTGGCAGCCATTTTAGCCGCTTGGGGGCACCATTTTAGGTGTCCCTACCACAATTCCTCCTTTCTTTTTATTAAAGGAAAGAGAGGTTGGCATTAACCAGCTGGGGGAAGTAGAGGTCTCATTCCCGCAGGATCGACAAGCCAGTTGTTATGTTACAGTAGGCTAGGGGCGTCCCCTTCTAGCCGTCCGTACTCCGTGACTACAGTTTGGGCTGCGCACACCCATTGTAGTGGCCGTCTTTTTTGCTCTGTTTTTTGCGGGAGGGGATATTTGCAGAGCAACCCCTATGCTAATGAGGCATACTTCTCAAGGAGCCTGGAAATGGCTTAGTTTTATGCCCTCCTTTGCAGTGCTTTGCCTTGCACCCAGCGGTACCACTGATGGCAAGTTCCAGGAATTGTTTGCCGGTTCCCCTTTGGGGAGATGGTAATCTTTGTGCTCGAACATCAGATTTTTGGCCATGACCCAAGAGAGAGCGGTGGGTGTAGAGTGGAAGAGAAGGAAGGAAAGGAAGGCAGGGGGACAAAGCACTTAGGGATTTGGGTTATAATGGGGAATCTGGGTTTTCTTATGGGATGCGTCTTGGTGTTTTTTCTTAAGCTTAGGGCACTTCTTTTTGCTGCCAGGCACTGTATAGGTCTTCCTTTTGTTGTCAGGTGCTGTATAGGTGACGGTTTCTCGGGTGGCCAGGCGTTGATAGTGAACCTGTGGAGAGGGGCTCAAAGTGGCATTAACTTGCTCTTTAATTAAACTGATAATTTTACGAACAGCCCAGGGTCCAATGGCTAGAATAAGAAGAAAGGTTATAAAAGGGCCTAGCACTGGGAGGAAATAATGGAGGATTCCATTGAATACCCAAGAGGGGTTTGTTAAAGCTGTTTCTCTTTCTCTTTTTAGCTTTGTTAGTCCTTCTCTAAGTTGGGCCATGTTGTTTTTGATAAGGCCGGAGTGATTAGCGTAAAAGCAACACTCTTCTCCTAAAATGGTGCAAATTCCTCCCTCTTTTAGGAAGAGGAGGTCTAGTCCCCTGCGATTTTGGAGGACAACTTCAGATAGTGAGTTTAGAGATTCTTTCAAATGAGAGATGGAGGTTTTTATACAGGCTAGATCTTCATCTACAGCCCTTCTGATAGAGGTAAGAGCTGATTGTTGTACACCCAAGGCGACAGCCCCAGTGCTGACTCCTGTGATACCTAGAAGGGAAGCGATTGTGACGGCAGTGATAACTTTTCATTTTTGTACATGAGTTGGAAGAAGGTTGTTTTGCCAGGAGTTAAGGAATTGGTTATTATTATTAAAGTAGATGCGGGGGAAAACAGTGGTGAGCACGCAAGTTTCACTAGTGGCGTTAAGAGTTGTGACACTGAGGCATGGGGTGAGACCGGTAGAAGAACATAGCCACTTTGTATTATTGGGGGGTAGCAGAAACTTTACATCTGTTTTAGGGGTATTGGTAAGGTTGCAAAGAGTTTTTATGTAGGGGGTAACAGAGCCTCCAATTTTTGTAATTCAGAGCCCGCTGTGGGATATTGATTGGACGGTTAGTCCTATTTTTGTTTGGTCCCAATTACAAGAGGTGGGATTGGGGTCAGTAGAACTGTTGTAGGAGGCATTAATGGCTATAGCTTCGTAATAGGGCGACATGTAAGAGAAACACAACCAGCAGGCTTGGGTAGAGTTAGGGCTGGAAGAGTTCAATGCGAGAAAGGAAACGTTAAGGAGGGATAAAAGTGGGTTGTAGAGTGACAGCAAAGATGTGTTAAGTGAGAGTGGGATGTTGGTGGAGTTGGATAACTGTACGCTGGCTGAAGCCGAAGATGAGGGCAGAGGAGGAGGAAGTGGTTGTGGGTTGAACACTGGGTTGGGGCCAACTGCAGTGGTAGGTGGGGGAGAGGGCTGTGTTTTTTGTATTTTGAAAAAGGTGCCATAGTCGTAATGGCCCATGTAGAGCTGAATTCCCCACGTGCGGCCAGATAGCCATTGGACGTTGGCGGGGTTTTGTACTGTTATGGTGATATTGGGCCAGCCTGTAGCTTTTATGTGTTTGTCATTGTTAGGGGGATTGGACCATCCGTGTGCTATTGACTCGCATCCCTAGGAGGGACAGTAATAATGTGAGGGATTATGACAGGAGGAGTGGGAGGAACCTGTTGAAGAGGGGCAAATGTAATAGCCTGACACCTGTGCCGAGGCTGCTATAAGGGAGGGCTCTCCTGTCCGTGCTGTTTGTCGTAGGTAGCAAGCTTTGGATGTGGACCTGTCAAGGGAAGGGATTTTATTGCCTTGTGGGCTGCAGCCTTGGGGGTAGAGGACAGGGAATTTGGGACTGCTAATACCCATATTGGTAAGGCAACAGGCATGCAGGTTGAAAGAGGGAGCGCCGGATGTGACATTATAACAGAGGGTGATTTCTTCTTGCCAAAGCTGTAACGTCCAGTTAAAAGGTTGATGATTATTATTAGCAAGCAAAAAGGAGGGAAATAGAAGGAGAAGGGTGAGGATTTTAAAAGGGGGTGCCATTAGAAAATAAAGAATGTGAGTATAGTAAGAATGGTAGTTATAGAAAGGGAGTAACAGTGAAGAGGAAGGAGTTGAGAGAAAGGTATTACTCACGGTTTGTTGTTCCTTTTTTGGCAGGCCGTGGCAGGACGAATGTTTTTTCCTGGGACCCAGATAGGTTGTGGTGCTTCTTCTGGAAAGACACAAGCAAAGCCCCTCCCTTGGGCTAAAAGAGGGCTAGGTCCTTTCCAAGTATTGTTTTTGGGGTCTTTCCAATATACCATTGGGGCCACTGTAGGTGTATATGACGGTCCCCAATGTTTGTGGAGTGGAGACAGTCCCTTTTTATCAAATGTGAGGAGATTCATATGAATGAGACAGCTGGTAATAATTTCACTAGGAGGACTGTGTGGCCGTAACGCCTTTTCCTTTTGAATCAAGATCTTTAGCTGTTGATGAGTACGTTCTACTATTCCCTGACCTTGAGGATTGTAAGGAATGCCAAAGTGGTGTGTGATGTTGTATAATTTTAGAAAATTAGCAAATGATGTACTGCGGTAGGCAGGGCCATTATCGGACTTAACATCCCAGGGGACTCCCATGAACAGAATGGCTTGATGCAGAGCTTTGATACAGTGTTTTGCTGTTTCCCCAGCTAAGGGAACTGCATAGCAGAGATGAGAGAAGGTATCTATGGTGACATGAACAAACTTTAGGCTACCAAACGAGGGGATATGTGTAACGTCCAACTGCCAACGAGAGTTGGGTTTAAGGCCGTGAGGGTTAACTCCCTGGGGTTGTAATGGCCTTAATGGGAGAAATGGAGCGCAGGTTTTACAAGATCTAACCAGATGTTTGCATGTTTGGATGTTAAGGTTTGGCAGCAGATGTTTCAGAGAGATCGCTGAGAAGTGAAATTTGGAATGTAGTAGCTTGGCCTGATTGATGAGATCTCCAGGTGTCGCAACTGCTGTCATAGACACGGCACAATCTGCTAAATGGTTGCCATGAGCTAAGGGCCCAGGCAGATTGGAGTGACTCCTGATATGTGTGATATACCAGGGAGCAGTGCGGTGTTCAATTAGTTTTTGAAGGCGTAATAATGTCTTATCAATAGGTGTTTCTTTAGGAAAGAATGTAGCATGTGTTAGCACCTGGCAAATTTGAAGAGTGTAGAGGCTATCAGTAAAAATATTCAGGGGCTCGGAGGGGAACAATGTAAGTGCCAGATATACAGCTTCAAGTTCCCCTGTTTGTACAGAGTGAGGATTAGTCTTGACATATGTGGAAGGGGAGCCTATGTTAGGCTGGTAAACCACAACAGCATATTTTGATTTGGAGGCATCTGTAAACACAGTAGTACTTGAGGGGAGGGGGAAGGAAGAAGGATAAGGGTAAAAAGGGTCTGAGAATGGCAACCAAACGAGCCCTTGAAGTAGTTTATGTTGAGGATAATGGTTGTCAAAAGTTTCAGTAAAGCCTTCTACTAAAATTTGCATTTCTTCATTGTTTTGAAGGAGTTGAGTAGTAGCCACAGCCGAAAGGGGCCAGACAATGGTGTCTGGTTTCACTTGAAAAGTGTGGAGGCAGAGTGTATACAGATCGCTGGCTAAGGCAACCCAAAGGCGCACTGCTGGACAGATCTTTGAAAGTTTACTTTTAGCTGGGTGTGACCACAGCAGTGGGCCCTCTTGCCAGAGGACTCCAGTAGGAGTGCCAGACGTGGCAAGAATTAAGGCTAATATAGGACTGTTTGGGTTGTACCTCTTAAGCGTGCACTGTTGAAGTGCGTGGCTAACCGCTTGTATGGCTGCTTTTGCCTGCTGAGTTAGTGAGATGTTTTTAGTAACAGCCTGAGGTGGTGTTGCAGGCAATTGCAGAAGGTCAAAGAGAGGCGTAAGTTGTGCAGTGGAAATGGGAAGAGCTGGTCTTATCAATTAATGTTTCCACACAGCTGTTGAAGCTCTGTCAAAGAGAGGCGATCAGGGATCTTTATCTTAGGAGCAATAGGTTTAACATATTGAGAAATTTGAAAACTTAGAAATGAAAAGGGCGGGTGGCGTTGGACCTTTTCAATTTTAATGTGAAGGCCTATATCTGTTAGATTTTGTGTAAGCTGTTGGAAAACAGCATTTAAATGCTGGGCATCACTATGCGCCAAGAGGATGTCATCCATATAATGAATGATGAATACCTGAGTTCTAAGAGGGGCCACTGCAATATTGACATAATTTTGGCAAAGTGTAGGGCTACTTTTCATTCCTTGCGGAAGTACTTTCCACTGGTATCTGCAGGCTGTCCCTTGATGGTTGGGGAGGGAGACAGTGAAGGCAAATTTATGTCTGTCTTGAGGATGTAAGGGGATAGAAAAGTAACAGTCTTGAATATCAATTGTAATTATATGATAATCATGAGGGATTGCCGTAGGGTGAGGCAGCTCCGGTTGGCAAGATCCCATGGGGACAATATGCTTGTTTATTTCTCTAAGGTCATGCAGCAGACGATATTTGCCAGTAGTCTTTTTTTGTATGACAAAAATGGGAGAATTATAAGGGCTGGTGGAAGGTTCAATGTGACCAGCTTCCAGCTGTTCTTGTATCAGCGTAAGTAAGGCTTGAAGTTTGTGGGACTGGAGAGGCCACTGCTCAACCCATATAGGGTCCTCTGTGTCCCACTGCAGAGGAACAGGGTTAGGTGGTTGTAGCTGAGCAGTGGTGCCTAGGATTGGGGGGGCTTCTGTGACATGTCAGGACCGCTCCCAAACGGGGAAAATGGCTGGGACTGAGAATGGGCAGTTGTAATGACAGCCCCGCATTGATCTAGTATGTCCTGGCCCCATAGGATTGTTGGGAGGTTTTCAATTAGGAGAGGTTGAAAAAGTTCTGAATTGCCCTCTGCATCTTGCCAGGGGATGAGCTTCTTAGTTTTTCTAGAACTAGCCATTCCTGTTGCACCCTGTACAGGGGGCCCTGGCAAAGTTTTCCACACATGGAGATATTCAAAGGGGAGGCAGGAGACCTCTGCACCTGTATCTAAGGTCCCTTGCAGCCATTGTGCAGCATCACCTCCCCCAATTCTAAAAGTAGCTGTGGGCTTGTTGGAATGAATGGGAACTGTCCACAGCAGGGGTTTGGCATTGGGAAAGGAACCTCTTACTGGCGGGGCTGAGGCTTGCCCCCTTTGAAGTTTAAAGGTTTGCTTTCGCTGTTGGTTTTAGAACGGCAGTCACGTGCCCAGTGATAACCCTTACCGCACCTAGGGCAAGGCGTAGGGGGGCCCCTACATGGGAGGGGAGGGGGTGCCGAAGGGGTGTTGGGAGCAGAAGGAGCAGAGGCAGAATTTGGGCATTCCCTGGCAAAATGACCTGGCTGCCCACATTTAAAACAGCCTGAGGTTTGAGCTACTGCAAGGACGACTGTGGACGCAATAGCTGCCGCTTGGAGGTCGATATGACTACAAGCTAAGACCCAGTCATCAATGCTTTTGTCCCTCACAGGGGCGAGAGCTTGTTTACAGGCAGGGCTAGCCCCCTCTAGAATGAGCTCTTGAGCGAGGGCCAGCTGGCCTTGAATGCCCGCCACTTTTCTTTCACACACGAATTGACTAAAAGAAGTCTTTTCAGGTTCATGCCGAAAGTCACGTAACACTTGACAGCCATTTTAGCCGCTTGGGGGCACCATTTTAGGTGTCCCTACCACAATCCCACTACCAGGAATATATTAAAAAAAACCTGAAAACAAGGACAGGAAAAGATATGCACACATATGTTCATATTGACATAATTCACAATTGGTAAAAGATGGAAACAACCTGAGTGTCCATTAACAGATGAATGGAAACAACCTGAGTGTCCATTAACAGATGAATGAATAAAGAAAATGTGGCATATACTTGTGATCGAATACTGTTCAGTTGTAAGAAGAAATGAAGTCAGGATTTATATGACAACATGAATTAATCTTGAGAAATCTGTATGGTCTCACTATTATGAATTAAATATAAGTAAAGTCATAGAGTTAAACCAGAGTATAGGTTATTAGGATATAAGATGAAAGTTGAGAAGAAAGAGCTGTTGCTGAATGTATGTAGAAGGTTTAATAAGGTGGATTGTAAATGTGAGGAAATGCATAGAGTTAATGGCACTACATGAAAGTGAGTAAAGATAACACTGCCATTGTAAAAAATGAAAATAAATAACACAAGAATGAAAATGTGTATGAATTAAACACATTTGGATAACTTTTCCTTACTCTAGTTTAATATTTGACTATAGATTATTAAATATAGCTTCTATACTCTCATTTTTTTCTAACAACTTTGTCAGTGCAATCTCAAATTTATAAAATTGTAAACTTGTTGAATATTCATGGTTGTATGATGTAAATTTGGAGTAAATGCACAGATATTAATTGTGGGACAAGGCATTGAAATTATTATGATTATCATTATAATAGTCAACAATTTGACAATTTTTTACACATAGAATGTGTCAGGATTTACATTCATTCCTTTATTTCTCAGTTACATTCATCTTATGGGGGACGTCCTTTGAATATTCTTACTCTAGAAAAAGCCATCATATCCTTTGAGCATACAGATGAGTCCAACATAAAATATTAATAAACAGACCTCATAGATACACATGGATTGTTCATCTCAAAGAAGAAAATGTCAATGTAGCATAATATAAATAAGTGGATAAGTATTTCAAGACATTTGCAGAAAAGAGAAAATGAATATATAGTAAAGGCTTTTTAAGAACTATTTTAACACTTACTTGTTCTGAAATAATATGATTATAACTCTCAGCATGACAAGCCCTTGCTGTTCATTAGTAACAGAGCAAGGATAATAATTAACTTGATTTTTTTTTATTTCAGCAGACTGATAAAAGGAATAGCAATAGTTTTTCTTGACAACTGATATTTTTATCACAAATATTATTTGAAAATATACACCCAGAAAAGAGCCAACTGAAATCAGAAGGTGATATTGTTTTATATTATGAAATTTCCTGGTCCAATAGATGTTTTGATTCATGACCTCATGCAAAAAGAAACTTTCACATATGCAGCAATTTTCTTAGTCAAATTGGAGTGGGGACTTCACATTTCAATCAAAAGGCAAGGAGTGGGGAAAGTTTAGCTCTCACTAGTAAAGCAATTCTTACAAAGGAGTGTCATATGCTCTACTTGTAAATGTGATTGTCCAACTGTATGGAATTTGTTCAAACTTGAGGTTAATAAATATTTATTGGATATAGAATCTTTTCAAGTTACAGTGTTGGTGTTAACAAGATTTGGATAAGCAAAACATAATCATAGCATTCAAAATCTTAAAAGTGATTTGAGGATAAATATGATTTCATATAAAATTATAATAAAAGTATAACTCTGACATCTGAAAGCTTGTTATATACCAAACTCTGTCCAAAGTGGTTTCTGAGTAGTAACTCATTTCTACCTCACAACCACCCCATGAGGTCACTTGGATAGCCTCCCTGTTTTAAAGCTAATGAAAGAAAGACACATATTGTGAGTGATGGGGCTGATGTGATATAATTAAGGAAGTGGAGGGGAGCAGTTTGGGAAAGGTTACTTCCTTCAAGTTTCAGGAAAGTTTTCTAAAGGAGGTTGTATTTTAATATGCCTTGAAGAGTGAATATGAATCCAACAATGAAGGAAAGAGGGATAATCCTGGGCAGAAATAAAGACAAATATGCAGATGTGTGCAAGTGCAGTTCATGTAGAAGAAACACAAGATTTTACTTTACTAGAGCTTGAGTTACATGAGCAAAAGCTAAGAAAAAAAATTTGGAGGCTAATCTGGTTCAATGTCATAGAAAAGATAGAATTTGAGACTAAAATAATGTGTTTTATTTGGTCAACATTAGAGAATATTATTGTTTTCTGAAAAGAGTAATTATCTAAATCTGATGTTTTTCAATACTGTCTTTATATAAACATAGGGCATAGCCAAAAACAGAAAAGTAAATGCATTATTTAGTTTGCTAAATAATTGATTTCCAATTTTTTAAAAAGTAGAGAATAAAAATTGGTTTTTCCTCTCTTTACTGCCCATATATACAAGAATTAATAGCTGGGTCCATAGCTATCATACATGGTATACTAAATGTTATGTGCACATTTCTGTAATGTGACTCCATAATTTTCACAAGATTTTATAATAAAAAATTAGAGAAAGAGTAAAAGAGGAGCATTAAAGCATTCTCAACATGTGGTAGTATATAATACCCATCCTCCACTCTCACACCTGACTGATTGAAGACCCAGCCCTGGCTAGCTTGTTGGTGACAGAAAGAGACATAAAAATTATTTTCCACAAGACAAATGGTAAGCACTGCTCATCACTGATCACCATTTTGTTTTAGAGATTTCAGATTTCTGGGGGCCTGTCTCTGAGGGCAGTTATTATTTCAAACTTCCCTGGACAAAGACAGTGGGGTCAAGGTTTCAACTACCCAGGACAAAGTCTTAGGCAAAGTAGACTTAAAGCTGCTATGTTTCATAAGGCTACAGGAGACATCTAGGTGAAGGGTTGCATTATCTGGGCAGGCCAAGTATGTTCAGGTACAGGAAATCATGGAAGAATCTCCTGGTGCCTGTCCTGGTCCCCTACTCAGGGCACTTTGTAACTGGTCTGCAGCCACTTCTTGGCTTTCTGACTCTGTTTTAGCTGGGAAAAACTGACTTGAGGAAGGTTTCTCTGGTATGCCCCTCTCACAGAATTTGCTTTCTAGGCAAAAGCTGTTTGAGACATTGAAAGAATTGAAAGAAACTTTAGAGGCAGACAATCTGGAGCAAATGATTACCTGCTTCAACCAAACTGTAAAGGAAGTTGTGTTTCCTAGGAATAAGAGGGTAAAACCAAACAACTGTAAATAGGAAAACTCCAAAACAATTAACAAGGAAAATTCAAGGGCAAGACAGGCCCAGAAAGTCAGAGAAAACCCTGCCCACTGCATTCACTTTGAGCAAAATTTCCTGATAGAAGGGTGTTATTTCTGGTTTTGATACAATGGTAACTTTAATTAAAGCAAAAACTGAACATATATTTAAAAGGCATTTTAAGAATCTCATCACCTCCTCCTAACCTGTATATTTACTGAGAAATCGTGAAGATTAATCTTACATTTTTCTAGTGTTGCTGTTCAGCTTATCTTGGTAATCTTATCTTCATTTCTGACTCTGGTTCTGGAATGTCATAATCATTTTCAGAATCAGCTTCAGCAGTCTGATGTCTTCTGTTCACCGCAGCTGAAATGGCTAATATTCTCTGTCTTCTATTATTATTTTGTTGTATGAATTTTAATGATGGGGTTGCTTTCATTTTCCTGAGAGAAGTCATATATACTTTATTATTCTTTTCATCTTCATTTTGAATAATTGTTGTAGTCATTTTGACATCCTTTGCTATTCTATTGTTTGGTCATGGTAATCTTTATTTCCTTTTTCTAACTATATCTTGATTTTATCCAAAGCTCTCAGACATGCCCTATCTTTTACTTACTACAGAATCTCATTAAGTAGAACCAGAAGATCTTTTTCAAGAAAGCTACTGGGTTCTAAAGAATTCAAAGTTTTCATGCAAACTCAAATTTCTAGAGAACAGAAACTTATTAAGATATCACCATAAGTTTTCATAGCCAAAATAACATATGCTGTTAAGATCTGATAATCTTGGGAATTTTTGGCCTGAGGATTTAATTCTTTTGGTCATGTCAAATTTACAAGCAGCTCAGCAACATTAATGATATCAATTTCATATAAAGAAGAAGATGCAAAGGTACTGACCCATGTTTGCAGAGTTGTAAAAAAAATGTTTTTCAAAATATTCCTGATTAGTCCTGCTTTCATAAGCGAACATGGGGGAGAATAACACAAGGCAATGCTGAAGTAAAAAAATCTCTTCAATCACAGTATTGTACCATAACAATATATGATGAGAAAGGATCCTACTGCTGACCAGTATTCCAGAGAACATCAACTTGGCTAGTTCTTCTGCAGCTCCTGTCCTGAGTTAAGACATCTATCTATCTAAGATCAGTCAGGAGCTTCAGAAAATTCTTAGCTGTAGTAGCCTCCTCTTCAGCTTCTTTTGATTCCTGGTCAGCATCACTCTTCATTTCTGAAGCTAATAAAAATTATTTACTTTATCACCAGCTGGTAAGAAAATCAAGAGACAAACCCTATAAGAAAATAAATCCAAGTATTATCATTTAAAAATATTAAAATGCACACTGTGGAAAAAATAGTATAAGACAAACCAAGAAACAAGAAACAGTGGCCCATTCAGAGGAAAAGGATAAAAATTCAGAATTCACCAATGAAAAACATATGAATGTGGACATACTTATCAAAGTCTTTAAAAATGATCTTAAAAATGCACAAGGAGATGAACGAAAATACAGAGAAATAACTAAAGATATCAGGAAAACAACAAATGAGTAATATGAAAATTTGTAAAGAGAAATAAGTTTTTAAAAAAGCAAAACAGGGAAGCAGCTGTGGCTCAATCAGTAGGGCTCCCGTTTACCATATAGGAGGCCCCGGGTTTGGTTCCCGGGGCCTCCTGTTGAAGTAAAGCTCGCCTGCATGGCATGGTTAGCTGACCCAGGGAGCACAAGCAGCAAGGGGGGGATAAATGAATAAATAAATAACATCTTTTAAAAAAATAAATAAAAAAGCAAAACAGTAGCTCTATATGTGAAGACCAAAAAATAACTGTGGTAGTTTGAGGCTTTTGTGGACTCCAGAAAATTATGATATTAAAATAATCCATTCCTGTGGGTGTGAATTTATTGAAGGTGGACCACTTTGCTTTGATTATTTCAGAAAAGGGCCTTTTGGTTAGATTAATTTGGTAGGGTGTGGTCTAGGGTAGGTATTAATCCTCTTAATGCCATCCTTTATAAATAGATGAATATGGAGATGAAAGTGCAAAGACAGAGAAAATCCTAGAAGCTGAAAGAGAAAAACCCAGAAGCCGGAAGCTGAAATCAATGGATTGTGCGAGAGAAAGAGCCACAGAAGGAGATAGAAAAGACCCAGGAACTCATAGAGAAACCCCAGAAGCTGAGAGAGAAAATCATGAGAGTAAGAACATGAAATCTACAGAACCTAGGAGACAGAAAGTCACAGAAGCAGGAGACAGAAGGTGAAATTAACAGAGTCTGGAGTAGGAGGCAGAGAATGGTAGAAGCTGTCATTGTCCCTTGCCATGTGAAGGAGTATAGGGTTACCAGCAACTGTGTCATTGGGCAGAGATCTTCACTTGAGGCTTTGATTTTGACATATTTCTCAGCCACACAACTGTAAGCTTATTAGTTAAAAAAAAAAAAAAAAACTCCCAATGTAAAAGGCAACCCATTTCTTGTTTATTGCCTTGACAACATCTAGCAAACTAAAAAAAAATTGAAATGAAATATTCCCAGGATGGTTTCAAAGTGCATTGAAAGAGCTGACAGAAGAAATAATCTGTGAACCATAAAGCAAGATTCTTGAAATGAATCAGGCTGAGCAGCAGAAAGAAAGTTGAATTTTAAAAAAGTGAAAATAGACTGAGTTGCTTCTGAGACACCATCAAGTATACAAATACACACATTGTGAGAGTCCCAGAAGGTGAGAAAAGATAGAAAATGCAGAAGGAATATTCTAAGAAATAATGACAGATAATTTCCCAAACCTACTTGAAAACATGAGTAGGATCATCCAAAAATCCCAGAGAGCACCAAATCAGATAAACATGAAGAAAAATACATTCCATGATATATTGATCACACTCTTGAATGCAAAGGACAAGAAAGTGTTCTAAAAGCTTCAAAAGAAAAGCAACATGCCATGAGTGTGGGAGTCCCAATTAGTTTGAGTACTGAAAACTCATCAGAAACCATGGAAGAAAGAAGACAGTGGGTAGAAATACTTAAAGTGTTGAAAGAAAACATATTCCAACCAAGAATTTTGTAAACAGTGAGATTTTCTTTTAAAAATGATGTAGAGAGATCAACATTGTAATGTAAGACAACTCCTGATAAAAGCTCCCCAGGGATTTAGTGATTAAAAGGACAAATCACACTTGATTAGAACTCTGGAGAACAATAGAGACAAGAGAAGGTATCCACAAATGTTGACTTGAATAAAGAGAAAAAATAAGAAAGGAAACTTCCGTCCCAATATGACTACCCTCTTCCCTTTTGCTAACTCGATCTTATAGAGCTTTGGAGTTGTTTAGAGACAGTGGCTCAAATCCCTCTCAAGCCCTCATGGGAACTCATAATAAAGTCACTTACAGTAGTGAGTTAGAATTTCATGCATATCCAGGGACACGGAAAGAAATCCACTGAGAACCTGGATAGGACACAAGGCCCTGAGAAATGCTGCATACAAAAGGGGCCCTGGAGGTGGTAGAGAGAAAGAGAGACTATGGTAAAGGGTGGCAAGTGGTGCACTCATTCAATCCAGACATTTTCAGTTGGACCACTTAAACTCAAACTGTAGTTTTCTAGAGTGACCCACCTTATAGAATTGACCCCAATTGGCCTTCTATGGCAGGATAATAAAAAGGGGAAGAAATTCAGATGCAAAAAAGCCTCATAAAGATAAAAATGTGATTTAAACTGAACTTCTGTAAGAAAGCCTGGTTCTATAACTGAAAACTGTAAGGAAAATGGAGCATTGAGTGAGGGAGAGAATTTATAGGAATCATAAGAGCATGGGAGAAAGTTCTGCAGAATAAAAAAATTGAACAGATCAAGATGTATGGAGCAGGAACAGAGGAAAGGAAGTTTTTCCTAGATGGTGAAACAATTACATAAAAAATGCAATTTTCATATTGTATTACATATTTTGGGTAAGAAAAAGGTGAAGAAGAGATGAGAAAACCTGATCAGTTAAACTTGAGCTTTTCTAAAGTCCATAAGAGGTTGGACCAATAATAAAAGAAGAGCCTTAACACAAAGCTAATCAACTTTGAAACCCTAGACAAAAGGAAGGGACTGACCTTCAGAGAAAACACTTGAAAATAATCAGCAAAAATTTACAAGCCATACTAAGAGAAAGAAAGAAATGCCTCAAAAAGTGGAACAAATTAAACTTTGGAGGAGACAGAGTTTGGAACTAATCCAAGAAATTCAAGCAAATTGCCTAAATCAATTCTAGGAGAAGAAGGAAAAAACAATAAAGGGAGAAAATATATTAAGAAGACACGGTGTGTGCATAAAGAAGAATTTGAAATTGCACAAAGAAAAATAACAGAATTTATGGAAATGAAAGGAACACTAGTAGAGATTAAAAATAGACTAAAGGCATAAACACAGTTTTGAATGGGTAAAAGAAAGAAACCACAAACTAGAAGACAGGACAATCAAAATTATACAGTCAGAAGAACAAAGAAAAGAATGGAAGAAATTGAGCAGTTTCTCAGGGATTTGAGTAACAGCATGAACCACACAAATATATGCATCTTTAGTTCCCCAGAAGCAGAAGAAAAGGGTAAAGAGGCAGAAAGCATAATTGAGAAAATAATGGCTAAATATTTCCCAACTCCTATGAAAGAAATAAACATGCATATACAAGAAGTGTAGTGTACTTTAAATAGAATAAATCCTAATAGACCTGCACAGATACACATACTAATGACAATGTCAAATACCAAAGATGAACAGAATTCTGAAAACAACAAGAGAAAATTGATTCATCACTTACAATGGATAATCAATAAGACTAAGGGCAGATATCATCTCAGAAACCATTGAGGTGAGAAGGCAGTGGTTTGATAAATTAAGGTACTGACAGAGAAAAATTGCCAGAAATAAATTCTTTAGCCAGCAAATCAATCCTTCAAAAATGAAGGAGAGTTTAAAATATTCACAGATAAACAAATTGAGGGCACTATCAAAAGACATATCCTACAATAATTCCTAAAGGTATTTCTGCAAGTTAAAAGGGAAAAACTGGTTCCAGGACAATGACATTGGTGTCAGTAAGCACTGCTCCACTCTTTTAAAAAAAATAGCAGAGAAGGGGCAAAAACCTACCCACGAAAGTGTTTTGTGAATCCACAGAGTAGGATCCTGCAGGGCAACAATTAGGGGGGTACAGGGGAAAGAGACAAAGAGCCCAAGGCAAAACCATGAGTTGCTCAACTCTGGCTGGAAATGACCTCTAACTGACAGGGGGCTTGGATCCCATGGGGCAGGTCAATGGGATTATCTTGTTTGCAGTTTCAGACACTCTCTGTTCCTTGGAATGGGCACTGGCCATCATCATCACTTTGTTAGTTATCCTGTATGAGTCCCATGAACTTGAGAGGTGTTGCAACTCTGCTGAGATTCAGGGTCTAACTCACTCAAGGATGGACCAAAGATTTAAGTCTCTTGGACATACAACTATTAAATATAGTACTAACTATATGTTCAAATAGAAGGGATAGAAGAGCTATGTATAGGGAAAACACAAAGGAGTCCAGGTCATTATAAAGATTAGGCTTATGCATGTCTTAGCAGGATCTCATTGACTGTCACAGTAAGTATTGCCTCAAATTTTGAGCCTCCTAAGGGTTCAAGAGACATCCAAACACTATTGGCAAGGGTGAGCTCTGATGTTTGGCACTCTGCCAGTGGGCCTTACCTAAAAATTAATGCTGCCCATTGTGACAGTTTGGTCGAATGATTTTTGGCAAGGTTGTTAAGCATACCCAAATGGTCAGAACACTCTGTTCAATGTATGGTGTGGGAGAACTGGATATTCTTATTCAAAGGAAAGAAAGAGACCCCTTATACAAAAATTTACTCAAAATATATCAAGGACCTAAATATCAAAGCTAGAACCATAAAACTCCTAAAAGAAAATGTAATGAAACAACTTCAACATTTTGTGATAGGCAGTAGTTTCTTAAAACTTACAACCAAAACGCAAACAACAACAAAAGGAGATAAATGGGGCCTCCTTGAAAATTAAACACTTTTATTTTGTAAAATACTTTGTTAAGAAAGTAAAAATGCAGCCTTCTCAATGGAAGAAAATATTTGGAAACCACATATGCAATAAAGGTTTGCTATCCAGGTTATAGAAAGAGATCATACAACTCAACAAAAAGACAAGCAACCCAATTAAAAGTGTTCAAAAAAACTTGAATAAACATTTCTCCAAAGAGGAAATAATAATAGCGAAAAAGAACGTGAAAAAAATGGTCAACACCACTATTAGCAAAATAAGGATTAAAATAAAAAAGAAGTCTACTCCAAATGACCCCTGTTCGAAGGGAAGGTGGATGGAGGAGTAGAATACATCAAACAGGGGGTATTTAGTGGGCAGTGTAAGTGTTTACATGATCTTACAATGATGGAAATAGGAAGTGGAAAATATCATCAAAATTTATAACAGTGTACAGTCTAAAAAGTAAACCATAATGAAAACCAATGACCATGTTTAGAAGCTAGGTTTTGTGATTTCTATATCAGTTATAACAAAGGTACCATCCACACATAAAACATATTAATATGGGGAAGAGGAAAGGGGGAGGATGTTGGGTATATGAGAGTACCTTTGCTCTTGGAATTGAACTTAGCCTATTGTATGGGGTGCCTAAGGGTTGCTTACTGAGAGCCTCCTTGTTGCTTAAATGTGGCCTCTCTCTAAGCCAATCTCAGCATATGAATGCATTACATTCCCCCAGCAAGGGACATGACTCCTGGGGATTAGCCTCCCTGGCATTGAGGGACTGATACCAAGCACCAACTAGCAATGCAACTGGAAAAAGACCTCTAGTCAAAGGGTGAAAAGCTAAAGACCAATGAATTTATATGGATAAGAGAGATCAAAGTGAGTAGGTAACACTTATGCAAATCTCAGCACAATCTCATAAACTGCTAAAGTGGATACTACCCTAAATAGTGGGGCTCCTGAGGGCCCTGTAGGCAGCCAGGTCCTGTGGTAAAGGCAGATAGATCCAGATTTCAGTGCCTTGTCAGTGGGCCCTTCATTGTAGTTTGTGCTCCAGAGAGAGAGATTTACTCAATTATGTCTTCCCTGCACATACATGGCTCTTCTGTCCCTTCTATTTAAACCTACACTTGGTGCTGGAGTTGTAGGTGCATGTCCAGAGAGTAGTGTCTGTGGGGCATATGGTTATCACTATAGCTTCTGTTTAGCATTTATGTAATCTACAAATCTTTAAAAAATTAAAAAATATATATTATTAAAAAAAAAGAATATGCTGGTGCATGGGATAATTACAACTAATGTAACATATGGATTATAATAAACAGTAGTATTATTTAAAAATTGTCCAATTCTGAAGAAAAAGAGAGAATACTGAAAGCAGCAGGAGAAAATAGAACCACCATATAAAAGAGAATTTGAATATGATTAAGTGCTGATCTCTCATCTAAAACCATGGGAGCCAAGAAGCAGTGGTATGAAATAGGGTGCTAAAAGAGAAAAACTTCCAGCCAAGAATTCTCTATCTAGCAAAGCTGGCATTAAAAAAATGATGGTGAATTCAAAATATTCACAAGAAAAAGAAATTAAGAGAACATGCCAATAAGAAGGGACAGTGAGGTGCAAATGTATTTTTGAACTAACTTTACTTTTCTAATATAAAATTAGTGTATTCTAATTGTGGAAAATTTGTAAAACATACAAAAAATAAAGTTGAAACTAAATTTCACAGTAAAAAAAAAAAAAATATTAAGGGGAGTACTGCAGGGAGAAATGAAAAAAAATAAAAAAAAAATGAGAGAGAAAGAATTGTAGAAGAGTGTAAGAAAAAAAATTTAAAAAGAGAGAAATGAAAACAATATATGGCATACATGAACTCAAAGAAAATATGGCTAAAGTAAGTAATTCTTTAACAGAAATCACAAAGAATGTTAATGGATTATACTCAAAAGTCAAGAGACATAGATTGCAAGTTTCTGTAGATGATTCCCTTCATTATTTTCCAAGAGTTTTATGGTCTTGACTCTTATATTTAGATCTTTGATTCATCTTGAGTTAATTTTTGCATAAGGTGTGAGATGATGTTCCTTTCTCATTCTTTTGGTTAGTGATAACCAATTCTCCAAGCACAATTTGTTGATGAGACCATTCTGTCCCAGTTGGGTGTGCTTGGAGGCCTTGTCAAATATCACTGAATATGTGAGGATCTATATCAGAACTCTCAATTCAGTTCAATTGACCAGAATGTCTATCCCTGCACCAATACCATGCACTATTGACCACCGTAGATTTGTAGTATGTTTTAAAGTTAAGTAGCATGATTCCTCTGATGTCATTTTTTTTCAATGTCCTTGTCTATTCAAGGTCCCTTGCCCTTCCAAATAAATTTCATAGTTCTTCAAATTCAGTGAAAAATGCTGTGTTGATTTTTATTGGGATTGCAATAAATCTGTAGATTAGTTTGCATAAGTTTGACATCTTAATGATATTTATTCTTCCTATCCATGAACAGGGAATATTCTTCCATTTATTTGTCTTCTTTGATTCCCTTTAACAGTGCTGTGCATTTTTCTGCATATAAATCATTTATGTCTTTAGTTAAATATATTTAACTAAATGTATTTCTAGGTATTTGTTTTTTTTAGTTACTAATTTAAATGGTAACTTTTCTTGGTTTTGTCCTCAGATTGCTCATTATTAGTGTAGAGAAATGCTACTGATTTTTGCACATTGATCTTATAACCTATGACCCTACTGAACTCTTTTATATGTTTTAGAAGCTGTATTGTATATTTCTCAGGGCTTTCTAGGTTTAGGATCTTGTGGTCTGCAAAATAGTAAAATTTTGACTTCTTCTTTTCCAATTTGGATGCCTTTTATATCTTTTTCTTGCCTCAGTGCTCAAGCAAGTCCTTCTAAGACAATGTTAAATAGGAAAGGTGATAGTGGGCATCCTTGTATTGTTCCCAATCTTAGAGAGAAAGCTTTTAAGATTTCACCATGTATGTGATGTTTGCTGTGGGTTTTTCATATAAATTTAATAAAAAAATTTTTTTTCAGTATGCTGAAATTTCTTACACAATATCTTTGCAAAAGAGAAACCATGAAGAAGGAATTAAATGTGTAATTTACTTATATATTTGGGGGATTGTATTAAAAAAAATCTTAAAGACTTTTGAAGTACTCACTGTCTAGTCTATCCTAATATTGATCTGCATGATAATATTGTTGGTTATAGTTTTAGTTATTCTTAGAATAGTTAGATGTTATAAAAACAACTGAAATCTCTTATCAGTTACACTGTTTTGTTCTGATGCTTCTCTAAAGAGCATGTAGTCACCCTAATGTAAACAAAAAGGGACTTTAAAGGAAATGCAAGTCAACATTTTTTATGATGTTTTGCCTGTTGATTAACTATAATCTTGGTAAAAAAGTAAAAGTAAAAGGAAATAATTTCTAATGTAAGTTGTAGTTTATAATATCAACAAATAGCTTTACTTAAGGAAATTAAGGCCTAGATTGTAAGCTCTTGCAGAATCACATTTATTCCTGAGCTCTGATCTCTGATTGGTATTTCTAAAACCTGAGATACTTTGCTCTTTATGTATAACCTAATAGCTCCCTAGAATTTTTTTAGCACCCGTATGACACCTAATCCAGCCTTAAAATTGATAAAGCAACCCTATGGCTACACCCTAAAAAAGGAGTGGCCATAGAGGAGGTGCCACAGGGTGGTGCCTGGCTAAGGCACTAAGCATCCCTATTAAATAGTCTTAACTAGTTCATATCATACAAGATTGTGAGGCATAGTCTCGACTTTGGCCACAAACTGTGCCTTACAGCAGTGGACATATCCTTAAGGTTATATACTAAGGGGGTGGACTTCAGTGTTGTTGGAATCCCTTGTGCATTTTAACCTGACCCCAGTGCCATGTATGTTGCCTCTCCATTTGAGTTATTGGCTAGATTGGTCACCACAACCCCTAAAACAATAAAGTATCTGCGACATATTCTGTTTAAGACTCCTGCAGCTCTCCCAGCCAATGATGGCTCAATATCACGGAAGCAGGCTAGTTTAGGGAATGAGAAGAATCTAAAACCTGGCAGAAAAACATGGCCATGAAGCACACAGCCATGGAATTCTACCTGGAAATCCTGAAGGAAAGATCCCACAAGAAGCCTCTTGGAAGAATCCCATGAGAACCTCCCATTTAGAGCAAAATTTCATCCAGAATCAAGGAAAAGCACCAGATATTCTCAATGAACCTTATCATTGGCCCCCTTTGGGGAATCAATGGGTGGGGTAATCAATCAAAACATCCATCAACTGGGAACCCTCCCCTGAATATTAGCAAGAGGGAGGAATAATTAATGGTTTCAAAGGTAACCACACAAGCAGAAAATTCTCTGTCCCTTCTCTGCCTGGACTCGCCCGCAAGTATACCTGGAACCCATAATCTGTTATTTTCTCCTATTCCTGTTTTCTTCTCTCATCTCTTTAATAAACTACAGGTCTAACTAAACTGGCATTCTTAAGTTCCTTTAGGTAACATAGCCAAGAACCTAGAGGAATCTGGTGACATCCTGTCATTGACTCCAGGCTGGCTCTGTTTCATAGTGTCAGAGGGTGCAATGCACCAGTCCAGTGGAACACTTTAGCCCACCTTCCAATGGTGCTGTAGTATTCTGGCTGTGTGAAAAATATACCAAATGGAGCAATAATTTCCAGAGTAATATAGGCAGAACCTAAACAAATACAGTTGGCATTACAATCTGCTTCCATGGAAGGACAACATGCATTATATTGCAAATTTGGAGCTTAAATATATAAACTGCACCTCAAAGAAAAACTCATACATTGATTAGTATTAAGTATTGTACCTGATGAATATGATAATATCTCCTCTATACTGAATCATATGTAAAGGGATATTGAACATGTTAAAAATCTTGGAAAACTTGATTCATTTTCTGAGTAGTTGATGAACTTGTCTATGAAATGGAGAATGGTCCTATTAAGTATTGCATTTATTCTGCCTATATTGTATTCATGGGTTTATGTCTAGAGTATCCCCTAAAATAATATGGATAATTTCTTCATCCATGCTCAGTAGGAAATAACTATCAATGAGAACTTCACCCATTTCCTTCAAAGGAGGAATGCTTAAAAAACATTCCTTCTTAAGGATAAGAAGGGTATAGTCAGAAGGGGGGGACTTGGTATCTGGAAAATGTGCATATTAAATATTTCTTAAGCAGCTCTGAAAAATTTAAATACCTTCCACAGGTCTAGTTGGACTGTTTTGGGGAAGATTTCCCCAGTTCCTTGTTTTTGCATTTACAATAAATCACCTTCTCACCAAGAGACTTGTTTTGCCTTTGTAGAACTGGATCAGGTGGGCCTTTCTATTGGAAATAGACATGCTTATGGTATCATCACCAGTTGTTGTTCCATTTTCTCAGAAATCCCCTCTAGGTCAATTGTTTTTGTCTTTTGCAAAGTGCAATGTAGGTGACCCTTTTATTTTGCTTAACATGTCTTATACTCTCTGTATGTTGATTGGCTCCCTCATTAGAATGTGTGTTTCTGAGAACAAGATTCTTTTGTTGACTCAGTATTCAGTGCCCAGGGCATCAATGAGTTCATGGGGAAGAATGAGCAGACTTGAATGTACTCTTGGTTCCAAAATCCCACAAAAAACCCACCCCAAATGGGCATGCTGTTTTTTTGTTTTGTTTTGTTTTGTTTTGTTTCTTCCCTTTCTGATTTAGGTGTTTTGAATTCATTCAGTGACCAAAAGACCTTTGTGGGGGAAGGGACACGATGGAGATGAAAATACAAAACTTTCACTAATTAGTCCTTTTCTTGAATATTTAACAGGATTTGGATCCTTCCAAGGCTAAAGCACTTGGCTCACAGCCCTATATTACCAGGGTTTTGACAAGTTTTAATAGGACAAATACTATAAGGTGGTAGCTCTTAAGGAGGGGGTGGGAGCTGTTTTGCCCCTCAGGGAATATTTTCCGGAGATATGTTTAGTTGTTACACGTGGGGCAATGGCAGGGATGCTTCTACAAATCCCACCAGGGAAGTATCCAGATTTAGCAAATAAAAATACAGGAAGGTAGCACCAGATCAAACTTGAATTTCAGGTTAGCGACGGTGTAAATCTAAAATTCAAATTTAACTATGAGTCCTGTATTTTATCTGGCCACTCTTACTACAACGCACAGGACAGCCTCCCATAACAAAAAGTTACCCTGCACCAAATGGCAATAGTGTGAAGATTGTTAAACTGCCCTAGAGCAGTGGTTCTAACTCCAATTTGCATCACAATCGACTTGTGGGCTTGAAAAGCACAATTGTTGGTCCTGTTCAGTTTCTGAATCACTGTCTGGAGCGGACCCCGGGATTTGCATTTCTTTTAATTTCCCAGGAGATGCTGCTGTTGGCCTGAGGGCCACATTTTAGGAACTACCTACCACCCTACAGAAAAAAAAGGATTCGTGCCGTGGGGAGAAGGTGAAAGCAAACTGTCTAAGTGATATTGGAATGTAGGAGCATGAATGAAAACGGTAGAAAAAGGCAGGCTAGGGCGGAAGGGGTACTTCTCTATTACCTTCCCCGTTGGCCCAGAAGCACTTCCAGAGCTGTTCTAGGCG